>CABHPH010152228.1:0-13326 GCA_902168325.1 Peromyscus nudipes | reverse complement strand
ATTTTGCCACCATCATGAATTGTAATGTAAATGTCTAATATGCAGGATATCTGAAATGTGACCCCCGTGAAAGGGTCCTTTGACCCCAAAGGGGTTGTAACCCAAAGGTTGAGAATCACCGCTCCAAAGGTTCATTCATTAATAGCTGTTCTCAAGGCACCATTAGGAGGCTGTGGAAAACCTTCAAGCTGCAGGATGTGTGCTTCGAGGGGATCATAGAACCCTATTTTCTTCTTTCTTCCCCTTTTACTTCCTCATTGTGAAGTGAAATATTGTATTCTGGCATTTGTTCCTAATATGCTGTGCTTCAGACTCTCCCCTCCCCCCCAACCCTTGCTCGACCCCAGGTCTAACAGCAGTGAGCAAACGATAGACCAAAACCTTCAAAACGTGAACTCAAATACATCTTTTTTTTTTCTCTAAAAGCTTATGTCAGGTATTCCTTGAACTAATGGAAACTTGTCTAAAATGCTTATCAAACTTGCATTTCAGACCCGGTCAGCACCTTGGTCTCAAGTTTAGTTCCCATCTGTGTTATTCTAGCAGTTTCTAAACTTGACCCTTCATCCACACAACCTGGAAAACTGTCTCTGTGGATTCGAAAGGGTCTATATGTCAATCCATGGAGCTTTGGCTTTGCTTTCTTTGCTCGATTCTGATGCTACAAATTCACTGATAGTGAATTTGAAAATCACCCATGTTTGAGAACATTGCTATTACTCCAATTCCTTTATTTATTATAGTGATGCTCAAATTTCAGTCTGCGTGTCAGTCATCCAGAAAGACTATAACATTACCCCCTCCCTAGTCCGGAACGTGTTATTCTGTTGCTAACGTGTAGACCTTGGGAATTTGCTTATCTAAGAATTTCCAAGCAGTCACTAGTGCTGCTGATCTAGGGACCCCCCTTTTGGGATCTAGGGCTTCGTGTTAGTCCTGGGCCCTGGAATGCTACTTTTTCTCTCTTCTCCAGCTCCCATCACTCTGGTACTGTCCTTATGGAATAGCCCTGAGGCTCCAGATGGCAGGACTCCCTGCATGCTTCTCGACAAGTATTTCTGCCTCTCTTACCACGTTATCACCTACTTAATCAAAATTAGATTTTCATGCTCCTTCAGAATTTATTTCATTTCCTGCCCAATCTCCTATTCTCATATCTGTGGCTTAGAGCTTGGTCTGAGAGAAGTTCAAACTACGTCCTTGAGTGGAAATCGACGACTTGGAAGCTTTCTGCCGTGGTTTTCGCTTCTGTCTTTGATAGGTTTCCATTTCTTATATGGTGCTTTCCCCTCCTAGTTACCCAAGTTAATCCTGAGTAATGATTCTGTTTAAAAACCTAAAAGATGCTATTTCCTCCAGAGTCCTCCATGACACTGAGCTCACAGGGACTGTGACAGGACACAGAAGACCTGTGCAGGTTCAAACCAGACAAATTCCCAGCACTGAGAAGAGGGAAATGTACACAAGGGTCTACTCCTAACCAAGAAGCTGTTTGCAACCGTCTGGTGGTGGTGGTGAATCAGTTTTCTTCAGTGAAGCGTAGGTGTATCTATTAACCACACTACAAAGCAGATCCAATGCCTTAGCAGGCCAACATAAAACAGGCACCATTTTTTATTCTTTGTGTGTGTGTGTGTGTGTGTGTGTGAGAGAGAGAGAGAGAGAGAGAGAGAGAGAGAGAGAGAGAGAGAGAAAGAGAGACTTTTGTTATTTTTTCTACTGATTTTAAAAATATTTTGAGTTTTTTCTACTTCCTTCTTTCCTTCCTTTTCTTTTCTTTCTTTCTTTTTTTTTAAGAGAAAGATCATGAAGTTGGGTTAGGTAGGGAAATGAGCAGGGTCTGGGAGGAAGTGCTGCAGGGGAAATATGATCAAAATACATTGCATGAAAATTTTTTAATAAACTTTTAAATTTAAAAGAGGCAACCAAATAATATTTTGAACAAGATAGACTGCACCACAGAACCATTGCTTTCTGTGATATGTAAAGACCTGCCCACATTCGTTCAAACTTAGTTACTTTTTAGTCTCTCTTGATTTACCTCGGGTTCTGCCACTTAGAACACATCTTGTCTGACATCTTGCCATGCCTCAGATATTGTTACTGTGTTATTCTTTTTAGGTCCACCTTTCACTTAGTGTTCAGTGTCTTATACATTTCAGCAGTAAACAGCTTTGGTATGTTGAGGCATTTTATTCAACTTGTTTGAAGAACAAATACATAGAATGTACCTATCCTGGTTAATTCAAAATCAGGATTTTAATGTTGGAAAAGATCAGTTTATGGAATTCATAATTGATGCTTTCATCCATAAACAGACCGAAGACCATAAAGAGTCATACAGAGCCAGCAGCCATGTTCACAGGCTTTCTGGATAAGTGTAACTCTCACCTCCTATTGGAGAAGCTTTTTCTTTTTCTTTTCCAGCAGACTGGAGGCTGCTGCAGAAAACAAAAATGTTCAATGTGTAGACAGTAAGTGTCTGTGGAGGGCCCATCCCTGCATAGCACTTCTGTGACATGGCTCCTACACCCAAGGCTCAGGGAGCACCTAAGAAGGGGGTGTGGGAAGCTTGTTACAGCCAGAGGGGTAGGAAGAATGCCGTGAAATAGTGTCTCCTGGATACAAGAGATGCTGTGCCCATGGACTCCCCACATCATTGTCCGCACAAGACATGAATAAGACCACACCAATCAACATTGCAACTTGTGTGGGGAAAGAGCTTGTGAGGCTCCGCCTCCAGCTGAATAGCTGACAACAGGAGAGTTAGTTTTCTTCAGCCCCTCCCCCCACCCCATAGGTTGACCATGCAAGCAGTTAGCCCTACAACCCAATAAATATAATCAACCTTAGCTGGACTCAGGAAGTTATGTGTGTGCATGTGACCTAATCAACATTCCAGAAGAAAATGACACAAATTTGTGAGGGGAAAGTGGAGGGCACAGGAAGAGGTGATATAATGAAAATATAATGTAGTTCTGTGTGGAATTTTTTTCAAAACAAAAAGATCATATTGTGGAAAAATACCATGGAGGAAGCTGTGTGAGGAGATTTCTGAGATGGTGTGTGAAAACAAGAGTCTTGTAATCTCTGCTCCCCCATTACACAGGGTGTTCCTGGAATGTGCTTGCATGCCCCTACCAGGTGTAGTGGATAGAAGTGAGTTCACTTCAGATTACTCATTGCAACTCTCAGTTATTGTTATTTGTTTATGTGCCTCTCTGGAAGATCATGTGTTTTGCCACGTGTGGATTGTCCTTGTGATTGTCCACTTTATTCATGCGACTCTTCTTAACCCTCAGAGTATAAGCTGTCTGATGCTCTCAATAAAGTTGGCTAGTGCAGAAGATTTTAGTCCACCTCATTTTTAGGCCCTGCTCTCCCGGGTTCATGTTGCCAACTAGAGTAGCAAACAATGGTGGATAGAAAAGAAAAAGTAAAAGAAAAGACCATGGTTGTCACACTTGACTTGTCACATGTGGAAATGAGGCTGGAGTAACACTTCTGGGTACCAGAGTGCATTTTAGCATCCGCTGGACTGGAGGAAGAAGAATTTTATGTTTGTTAATTCTGATTTTTTCATATGCATATTTTTATTTTGAATGAAAATAGAAGACTTTAATCCTATAGTAGGACTCAACACCAGAAAGTGAAAATCAGAGCGCATATACCAATGTAACCATTAAGGCAGTCATTTCTAAAAAATTCTCTGCTCTGACAAGCAATTTCCCCCTAACTTTCCATTTATTTTAATGGTTCACTTTGTTTATCTTTTCCCCTTGTCAAAAGCTTTTTCCTTGAGTTGAAGAAAATTAGTTTCAGGGCCTAAAATTTTATACCTGTGCTTTCTGAGAAGAACACATTATAATTTCAATTGTGTTTAAGAGAATGAATAGAAGAATAAAATAATAACTCTAAATACTAGCTATTTTTCCCATAAAAATACTGTTTTCTACTTGAAAATACTAATGTTTTTAAAATTTTTAAAAATACAAGCACAAAAAATAAAATCCAAATGATTAATGAAAAGTCATTCAGAAATATGCTTTCAAACAAAATTCTGTTCCCTAGGAACAACATCCATCAACTAGCTTTTGTGTATACTCTTCTACACACACACACACACACACACACACACACACACACACACACACACACACACACCTCTCTATTAGTTAGCTTCAGCTATCCCTTCTACACAGTCACTGTCAACTGAAGGAGTCTCCGTTGGGAGATTTCCTAGATCAGGTTGGCTTGTGGACATGTCTGATTGTGTTGGTTAATGACTAATGTGAGCAGGCTCCTATAAGAGAGCCAGCAGAACATAAGGGAGTGAGTAAGTTTCCTCCATTGTTTCTGCTTCAGGTTCCTCCATTGTGTTTCTGTCCCGAGTTCCCTCAGTGATGGACTGTGATCTGGATGTATAAGCCAGATATCCCTTTCCTCCCCAGAGATGCTTTTGATCATGATATTTGCACAGCAACAGGAAAGAAAGGTAAAATAATACATATATGCATGTATCCATGTGTGCACATGTGTTGCAATTTTCTAGCAGTTATAAAGTAAAGGTGAACGAAATGACTGAAGATAGTTTATGAAGTAAGCTTTTTACCTCACAGTAATACTTTACCTATTATAAGAAAAGAGAGCACTTTCCTTCATATTTTACTTAATTTTGTCTTTAACTAATTATAATTTGATTTTTTTTCTGTGCTGAGTATCAAGCTTGGGTGCCCCAGAATGCTAGGGAGGGCTCTGCTGAAGAGCTACCCAAACAGCCTTCTCTTTATATTTACTTTCCTCAAAAATGGGTCTTATCTTAAAACAAAATCTAGTTTTAATGTTTTTGAAGACAAAAATTGTACATGTTTATGGGATCATAGGACATAGGATATTTCTCTCTCTCTCTCTCTCTCTCTCTCTCTCTCTCTCTGTGTGTGTGTGTGTGTGTGTGTGTGTGTGTGTGAGAGAGAGAGAGAGAGAGAGAGAGAGAGAGAGAGAGAGAGAGTGTCTAAGTCAGATTAAACACATTTATTTCCTTAAACATCCTTTCTGTGGTTAAGACATATAAAATCTTTTGGGTTTTTTCTTGGAGTTAAAAATATGTTTGTTTTCACCGGGCAGTGGTGGCACACGCCTTTAATCCTAGCACTCAGGAGGCAGAGGCAGGCAGATCTCTGTGATCAACCTGGCCTTCAGAGTGAGTTCCAGGACAGGCACCAAAACAGAAACCTTGTCTCGAAAAAAAACCAAAAAAAAAAAAAAAAAAAGTTTGTTTTCATGTGTGGTATGTACGTATATATTTATGTATATAATCACATTTGTATGAAAGTGTGTGTGCTTCTATGTGTACATGCATGTGGAGGCCAAAGGTTAATATCTAGTGTCTTCTCCAGTCATTTCCTCCATTAGTTTTTGACAGGTGTGTGAAGGCAAGTGGTGTGTCCTTACAGGCTTGCCTTCTTGCCCTTGCTCTTGGCGGGCACCTGCGATCAGAATTGGTGCCCCCTCTCCCTCTTCTGCAGAGTGGGAGGCAGCGGAAGAGGCCTGCTACTTATTTGTTGCTTTTCCACTATAATTTGACTTAACGAGGGCAGGTACTTACAAAACTTATGTCTGCTCTTTGCAAATTCACGGGACGCAGCAACAGATTTTTTTTTTGACAGTAGGAATATATTTTTCTCTACTGTTTTGTTTTTTATTGTGTTTTAAGATTGTATCTGTATTAAACTTTCTTCGTAGTTTAAAATGCCACCTCCCTCCAGATTGGAAAATGTCTTCCTTCGCAGTACATTTTAATCCTTCGTTGACCTCTCTATTCATTTTGCCATGGCAGGAGAATAGAGTTCATTTATTTATGTGATTGCCAGTTGTTTGCATTCTTTGCTGAGGACTGAATTCTAAACAGTGTCACCCGTGGATTTCGTGTACGTATGATTCCTCTGGTATTGTAATTTGTTGTCTCTTTCTTTTTATGAAAGAGACCAATAGCTGTCTCTTTACAGTGCTTCTGCTGTCGAAGCAAGTGGGCCACATGGGTGCATACACGGGGAACTTTTGGGACGTTGCAGTAAAGAGGTCTTAGAAATGAGTTCGCGGCAGTGCTCGGTGACAGGAAAGGATAAATAGCCTTTTAAATGAAATTCATGTTTCAAAGACATAGTGCTCCAGGTAGGTGTTCACTTCCATTATTCTCCTTTGCCGTTGTGTGAGCTCTGCTTTTTTGAGGAAAGTGAAGTGCCATTCTCGTTATTCCAGGCTGCCAGCTTCCTTCCAGCAAGAACTCCTGTGAGATGCAAAAAGGCATTGTTTCTAGTGTTTGTGGACAAGGCCGGAACAGCTGTGTGTGAAGGGAGATTGTAGGAGACACACCCCACACATTGGCTTTTGTCTTCGTTTCATATCACAGTTTACCGAGAGCTTATTGCTGCACCGTGAGTTGTCTTTTTTGCCCAACCGTGAGTTGTCTTTTTTGCCCATTAGGAACTTCCCCCAAGAAACCATTTGTTTACTTACTATTTACCTGACACCTGTCTTTCAATTTGATGCACGTTGAGATGTTTCCACTTGGTATTCTCTCCCTGTAACATTAATTGTCTGCATGTGCAATGTGGGAATATTGACTTGGGATATTTATGATTGTGGACCTTGTGTCTTGGATAGCAGCAAGACCTCTGCTCTTTGCTGAGACATTCCCCATTTCTTCTTAGGGGAGAATTTCAGGGATATTGGGTTGCTTCCCCACATAGCCAGGGGCCAGAAGAAGGTAGATACGTTCGATAATTCTTTTCCACACTGACTATTTTTTATAAGGTTCTATGCTTGGATGTCAGGATTCACCCTTCCTAAGGTATTGTTTTCCTATCTCTTCCTCACTAGACTATTTTTTTATACATTAAAAAATGTTATTTAGATTCAAAATGTTGTGTCTGTGATATGGCTCATTGTGGTAAAGGAACTTGCCGTGAAGCCATGTGGCCTGAGTTTGTTTGATCTGCAGGACCCACATCATGCAAAAAGAAAGCTGATTTTTTTTTAAGTTGCATTTGCATATGTAAACTATGACACATGGGCCCCCCATGTGCATATATCACAAAACAATAAAGAAAATACAATTTAAAAAAATCTATGAAAAGTTCTAGGATTTGGGGGTCAGTGGAGATCCCCTAAGTTTTAATAGGTGTATTAAAATTTAAGTAGTGAGAGACTTTTTATTGCATTGTTGATACTTTCAAGTTGGGAAAATGTCATTAAGCAGCATATTGTTCCCTCGTTTATGCTAGTAAGAGAATACATTTTATTAGTATTTCAAGTATTTATCATTATAATGCATTATTTCAACTTATTTATCACATGATTTTGAATTGTGGATTTGGGACTCAATGTTAGCCATAGGGGCTTTCCTATGCAATGAGTATATGAAGTAAATAAGGTGAGGCCATCCTCATTTAGTGGTTAAGACTGTGGGCACTGCAGTGAAAGTGCCCAAGTTGGATGAGTAGTTCCTTAATAGCCTTTCTGCATGCATGAGATCATGAGTACCATTATGAGTACCTCTGTTTCATTATATAGAATGAAGTAGTGGAGAAAATACTGTATACTTTCACACACTTGTAGTGTTAAGGCTTAACACAGAGGCAAAGCATTCGCCACAGTGCTATGGAATGTGAGCTGTGGTCCATGTCAGCATCTTCATCAGTATCATTAGCATCAAGGATGTGTTCAGCAGCCTCCAGTCCTGAGCAGAGAGATGCTAGCAACATCTGGAGCCGATGGGAAAAATCAATGTGGCCTAAGCTGAACCCTGTAGGATGAAGTCAGTTGAGTGATAGCAAGATGACAAAGTGGCGGAAGGACATCCAGTGTAAATATTACCTTTCCTTTGAAAATATCATTTAAGATGTAAAAACAATTAGATACTGTTTCCTTGAACTACTTAAATATGCAGTCAACTGGGGCCAATATGTATTTCTTAGGATTTATAATTTATGGAAGTTCATTCTATTAGAAAAATCTATGAAGTATTCACTAAATCATCTTAATGAGTTTTTAATGGACACTTTAGTCATCCTTGGGAACTGGATCATAATTCTAATTTTGGAATTCTTCTGGTCACAGAAGTACAAAAGCCCCGTTATTAATTTTTTTTTACTTCTTTCATATCCTTGCAAACTATGTTAAAGCACAATTTGTACCTAATGGATGCCTGTCTGCCTTCCGTTTTCATGTTGACTATTTTATTTAATATGGGAATGGTAACATAATCAATGTTGAGCAGATCCTGATGAAGTCCAGCCATCCTGTTGATTTCAAGCACAGTATTCAAAATCAAATCTTACTCCTTCCTAAAACATATGTATATAGTATTATCATATATATGTATATATGTGTGTGTATATGGTCTTCTGTGACCCATAATGAGTGGAGCAGTTAGAGCAAGTTTACAGGTGATTCAATTGGGTTCAGCAGTATTGAGTTACTTGCCCATGTTAATGCATGAAACCAAGTCTGTCTTACACCAGATCTTGCTGTTTGTATACAGAGTGAAATACTAAAGCATGAACCATGTGGCTAGACACCTTGTCAAAGAGTAGTAGCTACCAGGGTAGAATGATGCTGTGAAATAAAGCTCACCATTTTATAAGCGTTTTTAAAGTCTTAAACGACTGCTCAAGTGTCTGGAATTATTGGTTACCCCAACCATTTGCATTGAGCAGAGAAGAAACCATTAAAGTATTGTAAGATATTAAATAATCGCTTACCCTTTCTGTCGGCTTCTTGCAGCATCCCCTTTGACTTTGTTTTGACATGATTCATTTCCTCTCCAAGTTCTACACCTCTTGGAAGTACTTCGGAGTGTGGACACTGATTTTCAAAGGTAGATTGTACAAATCTTTAACTAGAGGAATTATAGAATTCTGAAAACATTTTAAATTTTGTTTATTGTAGTGTAGAGTCTAATGATAAATCCCAAGATCCCTGGCATTCATGTTTGAACAGGCCTTATGAACACAGAGTAGAATGCCTTGGATATCAAGTAAGGTAATGGTAGAAAGAAGTTAGGAGCTTATACAATCCTTAAGGGTCTGTGTTGTTCTTTTGAATTTTTTTTTTTTAGCCTGGAGTAAATCTGGCTACTGTTTTATGAAATGACCTAAGCAGCTCTTTGGAAAGGCCCACATATTGAAGAACTAAGGCCCCCTGTCTCACTTTCAAGATGATATGTAGGAAGCAAATCCTCTGTCGTCAGTGGTCCTAGTTGTCACCTAACTACATCTTCATGAAGACCCTGAGCTGTTACAAATACATCACCCACAGACACTATGAAATAACCTCACCTTCTATGACACAGACTTGGGAGAATATGTTCCTTGATCCACAGTTAATTAACAGGGTTAGTTCCTGTTGACAAGTACTAGAAATGTACAAGATACATATTAAATGCTTTGCATATGGTCATCTATCCAAAATGAAATACGTCTTTTATTTTCATCTGTTTTTCATTATTATAATCCAATGTTAGGTGTTATATTAACGGATGCTACTGTCAGTCATGTAAGTTTGAAATAGATTAGCTATGGAAAACATTCATAAAATTAGTGTTACACTATTATAGACAATTGTATTTGGTTGACTTCTAAAAATGGGACAGTGCATTTTAACACACACATATATAAAGTGTCTCATAATATTGCTGCTTGAAGAGATTTTTACCTTCATAAAAATGGTAGAATTCTTGAATGTTACTTTGGTAGCCATTTTACAACATGTGCTTATGATTCCTGTGATGCCACAGATAGAGAAGGAAGAATGAAGGGAGAGAGACAGAGCTCTAAATACATGGCATTAGCCCTCTTACACAAATCATATGAGGAAAGCACATGACATCTAAATAACCTACCAGTTGTCTGGATGAAATTCCTTCGGTATATTTCTTTTTCATCTGTTGTCTGGAAGAACTCTGTATTAAGCAATCAAGGACTAGAGCAAAGGGTTGTAAGAGGTACAAAAATTGCCTCAGGCAGAATATTTGCTTGCAAAATTAGAATCTTATTGTCATCATCCCTAGAAAGAATATGATCTTATAAACCCAGGCAGTACTCTGAATGATTAACACAGTTGACCTTCATAATGTTATTTTATTTTGCTTTATTATACTGTGAGAATGGTTTCTCACATTGGCATAAGGCATGATCTTTGTGCTTCCTCAGATTACACAGCTCTGTCCTCATCACTACTATTATATTTATTAACACCATCATAACTCACAAAACTTTGTGAAATATTTCAAAAGAATCTATATCCATTGATAACATTTTAAATTCCCACAAGCTTCTGCTGCTAATCAAGGCTATAGTCTGCCTCAGACACATCTACAATCAGACTTCTTGTTCTACTGACCTTTTGTCCTGACCAAACCTGGTGTGTTTTGTCTTTCCCTAACTCTGACAATTCCTCTTTTGGTCAAGTAACTAGAATATATGCGCTGGAAATGTTTCTGTGAATTTCAGCATAGATTCTTCTCTTTGAGCTTTGACTGCAGGTCTATTCAGCCTTCTAGTCAGGAACTCCATGGAGGCTATTCACGGAGTGTGTATATGTCAGTTGGAGACACACATGATGTATAACATTAATTGCTTGTGGACTTCTGAAGAAACCATATTTGCTGTCACTGGGGACTTGGGGAAGAAAAATGAATAAGTAGAGTTGATGTGTGAATTGCTTTCTTCAAATCACATTTTTGTGTGTGTTTTTCTTTGTAAAGGAACATGGGGAGACATTCCCTTCTAACATTCTAGACATTCCCTTCTATATATATATATGTTATATTAGTTTGGAAAATGGCAAGTTAAGGTGATAACCTCTCTCTCTTTCTCTCTCTGTGTCTCTTTATGTCTCTCTCTCTCAAACACTTACACTTACACACACACACACACACACAGACATACACACAGACATACACACACTCACACATGGAAATGGTGGTTTGGATGTTTAAAATATTTGAAGACATTCTGAGCAAAGGGTATTTTATTCTGAATGTCGTTGCTCAAGTTGCACGGGAATGAGTTTCATTTTCATTATAGGCCCCAAACAAAAAAGGTGTAATTTTTGGAGGCTTTGAGTATGATAGTCCCACAGTGGTGGTTTAATTTGTTTCTCAAATTGCCAAACATTGCCACTCATTAGCTAGCAATGAAGCTTTAGAAATCCATTCATCTCTTTTAAACTCATCTTCAAATGAGTCTGAATTTTATCATCTTCAAATAAGACTGTGTTAAGCTTAGTGGTTATGGAAATTGCTTATCACAATATTGTCATTGTTCAATAAGTTAAATAGTTTTCAAAAAGAGTTATTTATATATTTTACATGTATGAATATTTTGCTTGTATGTACACCATATATACGCAGTACTTATGAAGGCCAGAAGAGGGCGATGGATTCCCTGAAACTGGAGTTGAATGATTTTGTGAGCTGCCATGTGGGTTCTGGGACCTGAACCCTGTTACTCTGCCAGACCAGCAATTGCTTCTAGTTACTGAGCTATGTCTCCAGCCCCCTACTGTGGCATTTATTAATCATGATGGTGATGTCAGATATTTAAGTAAAATAAAAAAAATCCCAGTAGAATCTACACATAGAAAAATGCGGTTGTGCCTGTGGTCTATCTGTAAATTAGCATTTCTGATCTTGGTCATCCATTTTTAAAGGATTTATTTAGTTTTAGTTGTGTATCTCTGTATGTGTCTGTATGTGAGAATGTGCACATAGGTGCAGGTGTCCTTAGAGGCTAGAAAAGCGTGTCAGATACCAGAATTGGGAGTTACAGGGAGTTGTGAGCCGCCCAACCTGGGTGCTAAGAAATGAACTTAATTCATCTGCTAGAGCAGAACATGATCTTAACTGCTAAGCCATCTTTCCAGTCCTTACATTGTCTTTTTTTTTTTAAGATTCTAAGAAAAAAGGAACCAAGATAGCTGGTTTTGAAAGAATAGAAAAGAGACCATCTTTTCCCATTTCTATAAGAACTGAATGAAATATTGGACATGTCACAAATTATGACTGAGTCACAGAGCATTGGTGATTAAAAGTTGAAAACACAAGTGAACATGCTAATGATGTTTTGAAACAAGTGTATGATGCAGTATTGGTAACTTGAAACCCAGAGAAGCTCACTATGTGTAAAACGTGTGGGTCAGGTTCTTAATGCATAAAATAAGGTATTGTTAAATAAGGATGGAGTGTGATGGTTTAAAAGTGCATTCTGCAGTTGTCTTTCTATGGTATGTATCTCAAATTAGTAGACAACTACTGGTTCTTACAAGTTTATTATTTATAAGATTATTTTTTATATTTTCCAGATCACTTGCTACAAAAGCTGAGGGGATAGTTAATATTATATTTCCTTCCACCAGTTTTGGCCATTGTTGCTATGGTTATAGACATTGACACACATGTTAGCAATACCCTTCTATCCAGAAACCCCTGCCAACAACTCATCAGATGTGAGAAATGAACCTCTGTAGCCACTTGGTAGACGCTGGCACATACTCTGTTTAAGCCCTTAGAGAGAAGCCAGATGCTAACACTATATTCAGGCAACTCTAGCTGGTAACCAGAAAGATTTATTGCATACCCAGTATGATATGAAGCAGTTCCAGCACAGGAAGTCAACCCTCCCTGGGACACACACACACACATAATTCATTTCACTGCTCAGAATTTTATCATTTTATATCCTAGGACTCAAGGAACATAAAGATTTGAGTGAATACAGGATAGAAACGTCTGTGAAAGAAAGAAGGGAGTGGTAGACTCATTCAAAGTCAAAATATGACTTGAATGACTCAGTCATAATTTGTGGCATGTCACAAAACATTCTAGCTCTCACCTTTTTGGCACAGTGTTTGTCCCAGCCATTATTATTATTTCATTATTTCACTTGAGTAGAGAAGGCAGGGGATCACAGTGGTTCAAAGCCTCAGTGCTTCTCACCACATCACATTGATAAAGGTCCATTATATTCCGTGTGGTGTTCATCCATATTAATTTTTAATTGGAAGCTGAAGAGAAATGATCTTGTAAGTATTAAGAAAAATGTGATCTAAAGCTAACTGTAATTGTTCCAAAGCATTTAAAAAAGCAGTATCAGTTCTTATGTTTCAGTTCCTGGCTTTTTTTTTTTATGTTGTATGGATCATGGTAGTTGTGTCATATTTACTAATTGATTGTGATGTAGATAATTGATAAAATATTAATTTGGCTGAAATAGAATGAAATATCTATGCATCCTTTTACACACACACACACACACACACACACAC
>CABHPH010152227.1:0-41325 GCA_902168325.1 Peromyscus nudipes | reverse complement strand
AACATGAAAATATTAATAATAATAATAAAATGCATATTTTACATCCATTTAAGAACATCACAAATGCCATAGACAGAAGTGTAGATGTAACCAACCATCTTATTAAATAAGAAACACAGAGCCAATGTAAAGATAAAAGCCCAAGAGGTCAGAGCTAAGAGCCTTACCCGCCTCCTTCAGCTAGCCTCTTCAGCCAGGAGACCTCTCCGAAAAGGAGCTACTTCCTGTGCATTTGTCATATAAAGACTTCCTGTTCTGCCTTCTCATTGGTTGTAAGCCCAACCACATGACCGTCTCGTCACTGCCTGTCTGTGGTCACTCCAGGTCTTCTATGGTTGGTATTGAGATTAAGGGCGTGTGTCTCCAATGCTGGCTGTATCCTTGAACACACAGAGATCTACCTAGTTCTGCTTACCAAGTGCTGGGATTAAAGGCGTGGACCACCACCGCCCTGGCTTTCGCTATGGCTTGCTAATAGCTCTGACCCCTAGGCAACTTTACTTATTAACGTACAAATAAAATCACATTTCAGTACAAATAAAATACCACTATACAGAAGTATAAAAATTAATTATTTATTTAAATATATATGAGACAAAGGTGATAGTAATAATTCTGACAGTTTGAGTAAGGGGAAACTTATAAAGTTAAGCTTATTCTCTTAAGACAAATTCCAGAGACAATTTAGAAATGTGTAACATGCTCTGGAACAAGTTTAGTAATATTACTGGTGAGTAGCCAAAGTCTTTTGGAACATTTCCCAAGAAATCCACAGTTTACATGAATATGTGTTTGCTGACAATAAGGAGCATAAACTATGAAATCAATATAAAAATTCCAGTCCAATGTTTAAGGATCACTGGTGAAAATAATTCTATGAAGGTGACAGACACAAAAGACCAAGAAAACCAAAGTCCTCCAATTAGTAATAAACATTGTGAGGGCTTGTATCTCATAGAAACAGCATGAATTGTACAGTTTTGTTCATATTTGTAGCAGGTGAGTATATTGTGTTCATCCATATGTACAAGTATGTGCAATATCAAACAAAGTAATAAAGGCAACCTGCTCCTCTGTTGTGATCTCCTCAAAATAAAAAGTCAGCTATGGTGGTTTGGCCTGAATCCAAGAGGCTGAGGCAGGAAGGTCACAAGTTTAAAGCCAGCCTGGACCACACAGCTCATTTGAAATTACTCTGGGATATATAGATATATATATATACCATGAATCAATAAATCATACAAACAGCAACAAAAGCATGCAAGAGAATTTGTTGAACTCACAATGATGAGAGTGCTTTGGAGAAGCCTATCTGACTTACCTACAAAGTACAGAGGAAGAAATTACCACTGAAGGTTGATAACCTTATGGGATGGCTGTCAGTATCATAATCTTTTTTTTTTTTTTTTTTTTTTTGGTTTTTCGAGACAGGGTTTCTCTGTGTAGCTTTGTGCCTTTCCTGGAGCTCACTTGGTAGCCCAGGCTGGCCTCGAACTCACAGAGATCCTCCTGGCTCTGCCTCCCAAGTGCTGGGATTAAAGGCGTGCACCAGCACCGCCCGGCTCAGTATCATAATGTTATAAAACAGAAAAATAATAGGACAATAGAAACTGACTACTTTAATTACTCTTCTGAAATATCCAAACAGTATGTGAATCACTGGTTTTCATTTAATGTCATGATCTACAAATGTATTTGAAAAAAATATAAGAAAAAAATAGACGTCATAAAAACATAAAGTACTTCTAATTAAATAAATATACAAATGAATTTGCAAGTCTATTTTTTAATAAGTCATGTTCTTTCAATTATTTGTAAAAAATCCGTGGGAGGTGTATTCTCCTTGGCAGAGTGTGTGCCTAGGATGCATGAAATTCTGGGTTCAGTTGCTAGCTTGCCTATAATCACAGCATTTAAGAGGTGGTGGGAGGAGGATCAGAAGCTCAGTGTCATCCTCGGTTATGTAATGAGTACATCGTCAGCATGGGCTACCTATGAACCTGTCTCAAAGAAGGAAATGCTCTTTGCCTTTCAATACAGCACCAGTCTAATCTAAGTTATCTAATACCTGTCATTTTTCACAATTACAGTTTCGCCAGAAGCATAGCTCATATAAACTTGAACTTGTCTGTAAGATGTTCACAAGGCTATTTATGTAGTTAGGCAGATCATAGATAAACACCACATATCTCATAGCTTTATTCAGTGGTACAAAGTACCATTATTAGAATGAGCATCAGAAAGGTACCAGAAAACTCAAATGGGTTTTGTTCTTCATAAGGAATGGAAACTCTCCAAATCCCCATGAATTAAATCTTTTGCTTTATGTGACAACATCCACATAACTGACACTTGACAACACATTTGCTCCCATTGGACCTGCTTCTAAACATTTCCTAAAGATAAACCTATGTGTTATTTGGGGAAATCAAAAGAAATATTATATAATACCAGGAATGGGTTCCATAGGCTTGTTCAAAATCCTGGCCTTAAACTAGAACATACCTCTCCTTTGCTTGTAACACTTGTGTTCACTGTGTGGCATGTAATTTGAACATGTGCATGTGACTTGTCTTGTCTGTCCAGACTTTAAGAGCTTGAGCAGTGTCCTTTTTGTTTTTTATTTGTTCGCTGAATTGATTCAGGATTGCACTCTGCTGCTCAGGCTGACTTCAAAATTACAGTCTTCTTGCATTTGTCTCCTAATTCTTGGGATTACACTTATGCACCAACCCAACTATGAGGAAAATGAATATCATACTGATATCCCATGATCTACTTGGAACCTCACAAAAAATGTCTAAGTCTGTTCAAGTAAGAAAGGCATTTTCAACTGCTTGGGAAAGAAATACAATTGAAAGTTTGATTTATTTTCCTGCTGATACATAATAAAACATGCTGCCTTATTTTCTTAACTTTAATATTTTTAAGGTTTCATACCCTTTATCTAAAGCTTTCTTAGAGGCTTCTTTTACCTCTTTGTTCCTTAGACTGTAGATAAGGGGGTTCAACATGGGGATCACCACTGTGTAAAACACTGAAGCCATTTTGTCTGTGTCCAGGGAGTGGTTTGATTTGGGCTGTAGATACATGAAGATGAGCGTGCCATAGAAAATAGTAACAGCCACCATGTGGGAGCCACAGGTGGAGATGGCCTTGCGTCGTCCCTGGGTGGAGCGGATTCTCAGGATGGCAGCAATGATAAAGAGATAGGAGGTGAGGACTATGGAAGAGGAGCAGATCATATCAAAGCCAGCAAAAGCAAAGATGAGGATTTCCTTCATGTGTGTGTCTGAGCAGGACAGAGCCAAGAGGGGAAGATCGTCACAGTAGAAGTGGTTGATTACATTAGGCCCACAGTATGTCAAGCGAAAGGTGATGATTGTATGGAAAAGGGCAACTAGAAAGCTGTACACATAAGGAACTGCCACTAACTGAATGCACACTCTCTTGGACATCACCGTTGAATAATGCAGGGGGCTGCAGATGGCCACGTAGCGATCATAAGCCATAGAGGCCAGAAGGAAACACTCTGTGATCATGAAGGTAAGAAAGCAGCCCAGCTGTGTAGCACAAGCATGGAAAGGGATGGTGTTGTGCTCCACCACAAAGTTCACCATCATCTTTGGTGTGATGGCGGATGAGTAACAAAGGTCAACAAAGGCCAGGTGACTGAGGAAGAAGTACATAGGTGTGTGGAGTCGAGAATCAACCCTGATTATAATAATCAACCCAAGGTTGCCTAGGACTGTGACCAGATAGATTGTCAGAAACATCACAAAACATGGGGCCTGGAGTTCTGGCCGGTCTGTGATCCCCTTGAGGATGAACTCGGTGACATAGGAGATGTTCACTTCAGCCATCAATTCTGGAAGTGATGTGGATTTTACTGCATGTGAAGAATAAAAACATTTCTCAGTGCCCCAGTCAGTCCTGAGGGAAAAAGGTTGCCAGTGTGTTCCTGCCTTAGAAAATGTCACCCTGGCAGCAATCACATACTTTAATGACAGTTCTTCATTCTTGTTTCAGGGACAGGAGTTATTTCACATAGAACAACCTTCTAGAGAGTTATTTTGCTTTTTAACTTTAAAAAATAATGGAAATGAGCCGGGTGGTAGTGGTGCCTGCCTTTAATCCCAGCACTCAGAAGGCAGAGGCAGGCAGATCTCTATGAGTTCGAAGCCAGCCTCGGCTACAGACTGAGTTCCAGGACAGGCTCCAAAGCTACACAGAGAAACCCTGTCTCGAAAAATCAAAACCAAAAAAAAAAAGAAAGAAATGATTTTTAAATAAACACAATATGTTATAAACTGACCATGAAAGTTCATGATTTTACTGTCAATTTGTTTTTGAAACATGCAAAAGGAAGGCATCAAAAAATACATAATTTACAAGTAGAATTGTGTTTATACTCTCTAGTTTTAATTCTGTACTTTTCTCATAAGACATATGGAAGATATATCAAGATAATTTTGTATATCAATATAATTTTATATCTTGCATTGGTATTCATTGTCATATGTCCTCCTCCATTTAGAGATTAAATAATTTCTCCTGTAGAAACTAAAAGAAATTTCATCAGAAATTTGCAAACATTGGACATTTTAAGAATGTATTCTTCAAAAATTTCATATATATAGAGAGAGTATATCTCAATCACATATCTACCACCTACTCTCTCCCTTCAAATTTGCCCTCTCCTCCCAACACATCTCTCTCCTAAATTAATGTCTTCTTTCTTCATAACTTTTGGATTCAAATTAGTGATGCGCATATGTGCATAACTATGGGGCAAACCTTTGCTGCATGGACAACCTACCAGAAAATTTTTATTATAGTGGCTAGTAGTTTTCAGTGAGTCATAACTGCTCAACATACTGGAAAGAGTTATGATGACATTATTTTCACATAGAAATGTAAAGCATGCAATTTTATTCAAATTTAAAATTCAACATATTTTCAAGCACATCACCCAGAAAGTAAATATATTTCAGATAGTTCATAAAATAAGCTATTCTAAATTATATATGCATATATGTATGTGTCTTTCTCTATAAATATGTGTCAATGTATTGAAACAGTTAAAAATACCCATAACACTTGACTTGGTTGAACATCTAACATGTTTCAAGTAAATATTCCATTGTAAACAGTCCATGGCAATATGCACAGTTTAAGTGAACATTTTTATGTAACTTGAGAATAATAACAAGAACAAAACCCTGAGAGGTAACTCAAATTCATGTTGTCTTAATTTCTGATCTATGCTGTATAAAGAACCAAGACCGAGGTAACGTAAAAGAAAGCATTTAATTTGGGGTTCATAGTTCAAAAGGGTTAGAGTTCATGACCATCACAGCAGGAAGTATGTCAGCAGTCCAGCAGGCATAGAGCTGGAACAGTGGCTGAGAGTTTACATCTTTTCCACAAACATGCAGCAGAGAGTTAGGTAGGAATGGCTTGAGTTGTTGAAAACTAAAAGCCCACTCCTAGTGACACACCTCCTCCACGAAGGCCACACCTCCTAATCCTTTCCAAACAGTTCCACCAACCGTGGACCAAGCATTCAAATATATGAGCCAATGAGGGCCATTCTCATTCTCAACACCACAATGTGTCAATTTTAATTGATTAGATCATTATTTTTTTCAGATGTAGTTAAATATTATTTCTACCTTATATTCTACTTTACATGAATTTATTTAAGTAGGAGAATTAATCTGAGTTTCTTGCTTTTTCTGGGCTGAAGGTTGTCCATTTACAATTCAAAAATAAAAGAAAAAGAAAGCAGGTAATATTAGTGGTCACATAGAGGGGACAGTAAAGCACTGGTGTGGCTGGAGTCATTATTTCTAGTCACCACTGTGCTACACAGACTATAGTGGCTTTCTGTTTAAGCTTTGATTTTGAGCAAACAGAATAAAACTAACACATGAACCACATTTTTGTGTAGTGTCTAATTTACAGCTCTAGATTATCTAAATCAATTCTTACTTAAAAAAAAGTTCTCTTGTGGCTTCCAATTCATTTCTTAGTTTGTTCTGAAGCAAATTACTGCTTTGTTATGGTTTCTCCCAGCGTTTCCACATCTCTGTCAGTTTTTAGAGGAAATCCACATAAGCCATTGACATATTTTACTACATATTTTATGCAAAACTGTGTCACATTTCATCCTACATTGCAACTTTCTTACAGCAAGTTTTTCCCACAGGCGTTCCTGCACAGTAGTTACTATTTTCTTTCTAACAGCCCAGTGTAATCTAACAGTAATTCCTCATCTTGAGGGTGGCATCAGAGATCATCATCTCTAAAATTCCCAGAATGTTTTGCACAGTGACTCATATTTGTGATCCATATCTTGTACAGCACTCTTACTAGCTGGATTGGGAAGCAGGTCTAAGCCATATTTTCAGTTACTTTACTTCTATCTTTTTGTTGTTTTCTATGGTATGTTGGAATTATTTATGTCTCTACCATGCTAGTGGAGTTCAAGTCAAAGATGTGATAAGTGCCATATATATATATATATGAATAATTATAAGAAAGCAAATTACTTCTATTTCCTCATTTTTCTTTGTTAAAATGATTCACAAAAGAATATATCAATACTGTGGTTCTCATTTGCCATCTGTTTGTGAAACCTACCTTCCTCTGCTTTCACACACAAAATTCAGATTTGTCATTCACCCTTGATTTATCTACAACCTATTTTTATTATTTCTTTGGCCTCACACTTGTTTTTCAGCTTAAGTTAGCAACAAATTCATGAATCACATGCCTCAACCTCATGTGGGCTGGGGATGCATGTATGTGCCACCGTGCCAGTCTGCAAACTTATTTTTTTGCTCCAAAATACATAAACATTTTATACATTATTTATCTATTACCCATATATCTATCCATCAATTAATCTAGCTATCTATGTATCAATCTATCTATCATCTATCTATCTATCTATCTATCTATCTATTTCTGGTTTTGCTCATGTATGTGTGTTCAGGTGCATGTTCCATGAAATACATTATCTCAGAGATAACAGAACAAATGGTAAGAATCTGCTCTCTTCTTCTATCTTGTGGGTTCCAGGGATTGAATTCAGACCATCAAGCTTGATGACATTTTTGACCACTGAGCCGTCTGCCAGCCCCTAAGTTCTATAAACATCTTGGTTTCAAAAAACTAAACATGGTTAATTCTTTTAATCAAGATATCAAAAAATGATATATATTTCATTAATAGGACAAATTTCAAACACAGGTTAATTTTGGCTTTAATCGGCTATTCATAAAATTGAAAAGTCAGATTATTTTAATCATTTTATAGCAAGACAATTTCAACTCTAGGCATTCTCTTTCTCGCTGTTTTCCTCTCTCTTATATGTATGTCTATATGTATATACAAATATGTATAACACATGAAAATTACCTATCTGGCAGAAATTATTAACAGAAAATTTAAGTGTTTACTAAACTATATTAGTTGAAGAAATTTTTTATAATTAGTTCATGCACAACAAAGTCATAAAAAACTATAACTTATTTTCCAATATTGATTAGTTTCCTTTACTTTGTCCTCTTCTGGTTTCTACAGATTCTGTTTGGCTCATTCATTTTCTGAAATATACTTGTTGGGGAAATTAAATTTCCCTTTAAACTGATTGCTCAATGACATTGATTCTTTGGAATTTTACAAACTTTGGAATCTGACACAGCAGTAATGTTTTGCACAGAAAAGTTACTTACTAATTTAAAAGAAAAGTAAGTCACGACTCAGGCAAACACTTCTTGCTCTACTTGCTGCTTAGTATTACAGGTCCTCCTGGGGCTCTGTGAGTATTTTCCAGGGCTCTCCACACTAACATCTTTCAGGGCTCTTTCAGTCTTTTTTTTCCTCACCAGAGATTAGAAACTGAGATACAAGTTATATGCACCATGTAACAGAGGTGTTCAGCCTCAGTCCCTTCTTCAAATCTAACAAGCTCTACACATAAGTCAAACATGTAGACTGCCATCAAAACATGTTGGAAAGCCCCAGGATGAGACTTGGTTCTCTGTAGCCTTCATTAGAGCCAAAACATTCTGACAGACACCATGGGGGTGATGATAATTCAATTGGTTATTTCACTTCACAGTTCAATACTTATAACTTGAATCATTCTTTGTTTGAGAACTAAAAAAAAAATTCCAGAAATAATGTGTATGTCTCTATTTGTAGCACTCAGAGTTCAAGACAGGTAGATTTTCTTTAAAAACAGAGAAAAACAAAAAGATAAAGTATTTTATATTCCCACTGCTATAGGATAAAGGCCAAAGATTAAAGTATTTTGTTTGTAAGTATTGTTACTAACATTTAAATGAAAGCTATGATGTTTATAAAATGATTTCAGATCACAAATCTCTCCTCCATTCATCACAGAATGCTAATTCTCTTTTGTGAATATTATGGCAAAAGAGAAGATAAATTCTAAGAGATCATCTAGTTAACTTAAGGTCATTCAAGTTGTGGGAAAATAGCACAGAAGGAATGAGGAAGCAGGGAGAGACAGAGAAGGGGGTTAAAAAGTAGTAATTTAGGTAAAATGTGTATTCTTAGGAAAACTGTGAAGACATAAAATGCAGAACACAATTTGACTTAATTTAATACCGCAGCTCACCAAAGAGGGATCTTTCTAATGGGAATCTGGTGTCTATGGCCAGATTAGTTGTTACATTGGTACCCAGACTCCACCTGACTTACCTTCTTAGCAATAAGCTTGCCTTCCAGTGAGCTCATTCTGAAGTTGTCTTGGTGATTTATTATTTCCTAGGTCCCTTTAGATCTCAACCTCTCCTGAGGTATGTGGAAGTTATTAAATTTCCTTCTGTGTCTTCCTTAGTGGAAGATAAGCTGTATAAATTACATTGTAGATTTCCAAGACATCTCTTAACTCTAATCCAGAAGGGGCACTCTTGCAACATACCAATTAAATATTTCCTTTAAAGCAAACATGAGCTCTACTATGAAAGAAAACATAATAAAATAAAATGTGTTGCTCATTGTTATTATGAAATCTGGCCCTGTAAAATGAAAATCAATGATTAAATTTTGTAAAAAATTCCTATTTCCACAATTTTAAAATTAAGTAAAAGCATTACTTTTCTTATGACATTTTTTGAGAAGATTGAATGAGTCAAAATATGAAAAGGGTTTAGTAAACTAAAATTAGGGGGACTTGAAAGAGATTCATACAAAACTAAGACAGTTGTAGTGCTATAAATAATAAAAAGATAAATCTAGCAATAAATCAAAAAGAATAACTTTGAGCATATTCAACCCCTAGCGTGGTGAATAGAAAAACTTCATTAAATATTTCTCATCAGTGTTCTATTATCTTGAATGAAAATTGTTGATGATTGTCTTTGAATGTTCCTCAAAATTAATTTGTATGATTGTCTTTCTTTCTTGAATGTGTGTGTGCGTCTATGTCTGTGTCTGTGTGCATGTGACTTACCTTTCCATGATGCTTACATTTTGTTAGTGTACATACTCACTGTTCAATTCATTTATGAGACTGGACTTATTATCTTTTTTGACTAATTTGTATCTCTATATCTTCTATATGCATATTTATTATAAAATGTGCTACCTTCTTTACATACACTTAGTTTGTAGGATATTATGGACTGCTATTTATCCATATAGTGCTTGCTTTTGCAAATCAAAATTTAAAAGTAGAAATTCTGACTCATGTAAACTTCAATTTCAATCTCAAGTTAAATATATTGTAAAATATGCACTAGTGTATATGTATGAGTTTGCAAAACACAACTCAAACTACAAATATATATTGTCTTATTTGCTGCCTTTTCTTTCTCTCTCTCATAATCTCTTGCTCTATTCAATTCAGTTGTCTACCTATAACTGAAGCCAACCCAGTCTACGTTGTCACATTCTGTTGACAAATAGAATACTTTGCATTCTCGGCTACATCCCAGTTGAAATATAAATGTTATATACTGTCTCATCCTTTGTCTTTTATGACATTTATCACATTCTCTAATTTTCTCCCATCTCATGAATTTCAAACTTGGATTCACCTTCCTCTTTTTAAAAGATTAATATATGTCTGTTAATTAATATATATAATATATATGTCTATATACACACATATATTATTACATTACATTAAGATGCATGAGACAGAAGAGAATGCCAGATGCCCTAGAGCCAGAGTTAGAAGAGGTTGGAAATCTTCTGTTCTAGGTACTGAGAACCAAGCTCAGAAGTTATAGGAGAGCAAGCAGTAATCACTACCCTTCTCTTCTGAGCTGTCTCTCCATTTCCTCATTGTAGAGTCACTTTTGTTGACAACCACAATTAAAATAGCAATTAGTAATAAATTTATTAATTTATTTTTATTTTGTAATATAGTGTTTTATATAACCTAGACCAGCACTTAAACTTCTATGTGTTTAAAACCAGCCTTGAACTCTCCTGATCTTTCCACCTCCACCTCATAAGTACTAAGATTACAGGCCTATTGCACTACACATAACTATAACTAGTGTTTTTTTTTTTAAATACACTTCTTTTTCTCACACACCCTTCTTCAGCATCAGAGCTCTACATCTCAACAGAGTTTGAAGTCTGCCCAAAGATAGATAGAATGTCTAATACTCAAGGCCAAGTTCCCAGTTCCAAGTCTGCTCCTAAGTGCTTTGTCTGGTGAGCAGCAATGCTCCTTAGCCTTGTATTCCAGTCAAATGAGTCTTTAGCTTTGGCCCTCTGTCTTCCTTACCTCTCAACATTAACATCTAATTTACAATTTAGATGTTCACAGTGCCTGGCCTTTCCTTCTATTTCCACAGTCATGTTCCAGCACTCCTAAGTAGGTAGAGTTTCCTTCCTAAGGTTACGAAATCTCTAGAACAAGAGGAAAAACACACAAAAGCAGTAGACAGCAAGACATAATCAAACTCAGGGCTGAAAATCAGTAGAATAGAAACAAACAAACAAGAAACAAAACAAAGAATCAATGAAACAAAGAGTTGGTTCTTGGAGAAAATCACTAAGAGTGACAAACCCTTAGCTAATTTCAATAAAAGATAGAGATAGGATCCAATTAATCTAACAAAATTAGAGGTGAAAAGAGGAATATTGAAGGAAATCCAGAGAATAATAAGGGCATACTTAAAAAACCCATAAAAACTCTTCAAAATTGGAAAATTTAAAAGTAAAACATAATTTTCTTGAAATATACCAGCCACCAAAATTGAATCAAGATCAGATGGGCAATTTAAACTGACCTATGACCCCCAGTGAAATAGAAGCAGTTGTTAAAAGTCTACTAACCCAAACAAACAAACAGATGAACAAAACAAAAAAAAAAAAGGCCAGAGGGTTTTAGCAAGGAATTCTTGGACTTTCAAAAAATAATTAATGCCAAAAACTCCTCAAATTCTTACACAAAAGTAGAAACAGAAGATATATTGCCCAGTGTTGCCCAGGTCATTTTATGAGGCAACAGTTATCCTGATATCTAAACTATATAAATACCCATCAATGGAAGAGGACTACAGACCAAATTCCATTATGAATATAGATGAATAAAGTCTCAATAAAATACTTGTAAACCAATTCCAAGAACACCTTAAAAATTATCTACCATGATCAAATAGGCTTCATCCCAGAGATATAAGGATGGTTCACCATATGCAAATCAATGAATATAACCCACCATATAAACAGACTAAAAGACAAAAACCACATGATCATCTCATCAGACACAGAAAATGACTTTGACAAAATCCAATACACCTTCATGATAAAAGTCCTAGAGATTGGGGATATAACGGACATACCTCAACATAATAAAGGTGATCCACAGAAACCCCATAAATAGCGTCAAGCTAACTGGAGAGAAACTCCAAGAATTTCTGCTAAATTCAGGAACAAGACAAGGTGGCCAATTCTTTCCATATCTATTCAATATAGCACCAGAAGTTTTAGCTAGAACAACAGGACAAATGGAAGAGATCAAGAAAATGAAATAGAAAGGGAAGAAGTCAAAGTATCTTTATTTGTCAGTGCCATGATTGTATACCCAAGTGACTGTAAAGATTCCACCTAGAAACTCCTACTGATAATAACCATTTTCAAAATTAATACACAAAAATTAGTAGTCTTCCCATATGCAAGGGGAAAATGGACTGAGAAAGAAGTCAGGGAATAACATCTTTCACAATACCCTCAAAAACCATAAATTATCTTGGAGCAACTTTAACCAATCAAAGGAAAGATTTGTTATAATAAAAACTTTAAGACACCATAGAAATAAATTGAAGATATTAGAGGATGGAAAGATCTCCCATGCTCACATATCAGTAAGATTAACAATAAAAATGGCCATCCAACCAAAAGCTGTTTAATCCCCATAAAAATTCCAATACCATTCCTCATAGAATTTGTAAATACAATTTTCAGCTTAAGCACAGAAAAGGGGGAGCTAGAACAATCCTGAATAATAAAATACTAGAAGTATCATCATGCCTGACCTCAAATTGTATTGCAAAGTCATAGTAGTAAAAATGGCAGGGCATTTGCACAAAAACAGACACATTGATCAGTGGAATAAAAAATGAAGACATCCATAAATTCACACACCTCTGGAGAACTGATTATTGATAAAGAGGTCAGAAATATACACTGGAAAAAGAGACAACCTCTTCAACAAATGGTGCTGTTCAAACTAGATGGAGGTGGGTAGAAAAATGTGAATATATCCATACTTTTTAGCCTGCTCAATTATAAATGGATCAAAGATGTCAATGTAAGATCAGACGCACTGGTTCTGACAGAAGAGAAAGTGGAGAATAGTCTTGAACTTATTGGCATAGGAAGGGACTTTCTGAATAGAATAGCCAGAGCATAGGTACTAAAAAAAACAAATAATAAACGAGACTACATGAAACTCAGAAGCTCAAGAATGACAAAGTACTCTGTCATTCGGACAAAGTGGCAGCCTACAGAATAGGAAAAGATTTTGATACCTACACTTAGAATATAGGAGTATTACCCAGAATATAAAAAGAAATTAAAAAAACTGGACATCAAGAAAACAAATAATTCAACTTAAAATGGGGTACAGACCTATTAGAGGGAGGAGTCTCAAAAAAAGGAAATACCAATGGCAAAGAATCAATAAAGAAATGTTCGACATCATCAGGGAAATGTAAATCAAAATTACTTTGAAGTTTCACCTTAAGCCAGTTTGAATGACTAAATAAATAAATTTTAAAAAATGACATTTCATTCTGGTGAGGATGTGAAGTACAGGGAACACTTTTCCATTGCTCATGGGACTGAAAACTTGCACAGTCTCTATGGAAATCAGTGTGGTGATTCAGGAAGCTGGAAATAGGTCTACATCAAAATCCAACTATACTATTCCTTAGTTACATACCAAAACATTTCATCATACTACAGAGACACTTATTCAGCCATGTTCTTTGCTGCTCTAGTCATAATAGCCAGAAATCAGAAACAGCTCAAATCTCATCATGGGGTAATGGGATAAAGAAAATGTGGCATGTTTACACAATTGAATATTTCTCAACCATTAAAAAATGAAATTATGAAATTTGCAGGTAAATAAATAGAGCTGTAAAAAAAAATCATGAGTTTCCAGACCAAGAAAGACAAATATGTTTTGTATTCACTTGGATGTAGACATTACCTGTTAAGTCTTTGAGTGACAAGTACAATGTGTAGAACCACAAAAGTCAGGTACAGAGTAAGGGGCTAGGAAGATGGGAAGGTTCTCCTTAGGAAGGTGAAATAGAATAGATAGTTATAGATGGACAGGATGGAGCGAGGGTCTTGCAGGGGAGGATCAAACAGGGAGGGGAAGGAAGGGGAGAGCAAGGGACTGAATACAGGGAAGGACAGCTAAAACTAAGGGCCATTTTAAGGGTTGTTTTCATACCCTTACCCTTTCATAACCTTCATGAAAACCAAATACAGTAGAAGCCTCCTGTAATATATATGTATATAAAGGTGATCTAAATGAAATCTTCAAATAATGGGGGAGATGGTGCCCCAACTGGACATGTGTCTTTATAAAATGAAGCTTCCAGTACCAGGAATGGCTTATTTCTATTGTCAAGTTCATTGCAAGAGATGCTTCATGGGAACCCCCAAACAACCCAGGTTATTGCCATGGTTATTGGTTGCTCTCTACAAAATGACAGTAAGGTCTTATTGCTGAAGATAACTCATTGAACATAGAGAAGTCTACCTGGTGCTTACCTAGGAAGGCCTTCCTCCCTACTGACACATTTCATGATACTGGAAGATACTCTGTAGGCTACTATTGGAGAAAGGTAATCACTAACCCAGCCTACAAACGCTTTCATCTACGATGATAACCTGTGTGTAAGATGCACTGGTACAACAGTGGCACGAAGCTTGTGGGGATGACCAACCAATATCTGAGTGGATTTTAGGTGCACTCCTGAGATCAAACCCATCCCTGACTATCATTGCCTAGGGAACCAGCCTCCAGACAATCCAGGGCTTGAAAGGAATCCACAGTAGAAACTCATGTGTTCCAGCTGCCTGACACTTCCTTGTATTTATTTTTATTCATCAAACCTCTGTATAAACTAACATTATTATTATCAATTAGACAGTACAGATTAAGAAAGAATCACCTTTATAACAATCCACAGGTAAAGATGCCCAGTAGAATGGGATGTTGCCATGAGATAAACACAATACTTTACAGGCAATGGGAATCCCCCACACCCAATCATACCATACCAGATACCAGAGAAAGATAGCAGCAGCAAATATGTAAAGGCACAGCAGAAGCAAAAGATGTTTCAGGGTCTGTGGTCTCAGGACCTTGCCTATCCAAGATTGACCCAGCAGAGAATTTCCTCCTGGTGAACTGACACCTTGAACTTCAATTGTTGCCTGCTGCTCCTCTGACAGGGCAACTGGTACCTGACACTGCTTAGGTATCCAAGGACCTAAGAGTAGATAGTCCAGGGAACTAGGTGAAAACCAAACACTACTGTTCTTGTCAAAGAACATAGCAAGAAAAATGACTCCTAACAGCATTCTGCTATACTAATAGATAAGTGTCTCACTCAGCCATCATCAGAGAAGCTTCCTCCTGACGTAGATGAGAATAAATACAGAGACCCACAGCTAGATAATGTGCAGAGAGTTAGAGATCTTGGAACACTTGGTTCTAAATTGGACGCCTCCATCAAATCCCTCATCTCACAGCTCAAGGAACCTTGTGGAAGAGAAGGCAGAAAGAATGGAAGAGCAAGGGTTATGGAGAACTCCATAGACAAATGTATTTTAAACACAACTGGACCAATGCATATATGAATTCACAGAGACTGTGACAGCATGCATAGGTTCGGTACTGGTCTGGACCTGTAGATGAACTTCTAAGAAGTCTTACTAATTTGATAACAAACCCAGAGCCAGGTATTGGGGTGAACGCTGAAAGGTCAGAGAAACAGAACAAGTCACATCCAACCTCACCTTGCCAGCTTCTCAGCTGATTTTATTTCCTCAAACTGGAAGCCTTTGAGTCCTCACCCGATTTGATCTCAGCTGAGCTGCTGCTCAAAAGCCTAAAAGCTTAAAAAGCCGCTAGTTTCTGGTCCTCATGCCTTATATACCTTTCTGCTTCCTGCCATCACTTCTTGGGATTAAAGGCGTGTGTCTTTCCCAAGCAAGACATGAGATATCAAGTGCTGGAATTAAAGGTGTGTGTCACCATGCCTGGCTGTTTCCAGTGTGACCTTGAACTCACAGAGATCCATCTGGATCTCTGTCTCTGGAATGCCAGGATTAAAGGTATGTGCTACCACTGCCTAACCTGTATGTTTAATATAGTGGCCATTCTGTTCTCTGACCCCCAGATAAGTTTATTGGAGTGCACAACATATCAACCACATGGGCCTGATGGGGTCCCAGTGCTAGAAGCAAAGTAGACCCAGCCCTCATCCCTAGCTCAGAAGATATCTCCAATTGAAAACTGCTTGCAAATGAAAAATTAATTTTATCTAACAGGTCACTGAATATACAAACCACTGTTAAGGCCAGGCCACATGTCCTATAGCAGATGACTAATACAAGGTAAACTCAATCTAATTTTTGAAGGAATTTTGTCTTATAATGCTTTGGGCATTTTTTTTCTTTTTTACCTTAAAGGTCTTTTCTTATATATTATTGTTATATATTCTTATATATTATGATTTTACATTTTTAGGGAATTTGTGTGTGTGCCAATCTATATCTCTGTGACTATATGTGTACTTTGTGCTTTTTATTTGAATCTCTGTCTGTTTGTTTTGTCCTAGTCAGGTTTGTTTGCTATTAATCTTATTTTATTTATTTATTTCTTTTTTCTTAGATACCTGTTTTCTACGAAGAGGTAGCAAGGAAGTATATGAATGTGAGTGGGTGGGAATATAGTGTATGAAAAATATCTGCTTTCAATAAAAATATCAAATAAATATAATGAAATTTGCCTATATATTTTGATGAAATATTATTCTCTACATGACATATTAAGAGTGCCTCCAAAATTCATAACACATGGAGGGGAAAGTGTGTTTCAGTCTTTAATGTGAAAGTCTTAGTGTCTCATGATTCATTATTTGTATCACACTTTGGTACTATTTTAGATATTTCATGATAAATTATATAACACCTGGTTTATAATGGGTATATAGACAGTTGAGGAAGCATTGACTCTGTAAATTGACTCAATTATCTTAGCTATCCCTCAACAACAATTATTGGGGAATAAAAAGAAAACATACCATTAATAGCAACAATATCCACAAACAGTTTACTATGTCACTCATATTGTGCCAAGCAGCATTTCAAGAAATCTTGAGATTGCAGCCGTTCGTCTTTATAATGATCTTACAAATAACTGTTTATCTCTATTTTCAAAGGTGAAGGCTGAAAACTAGATAGTCCAAATACCTTGTTGAGGTCACACATGAACAAATTAGTAAAGCCTGAACTTTAACTCAAGAAACGTACACACAGTTTATTCTTCCTTCTTGATTACTAAATGTAGGACTCCTGACTCCTTAGACTGCATCTGCCAGGAGTGCCTGATAGATGAGTTACATTTGGTGTGGCCACCGGGAAACTGTATCAGAACACACGTGACGTCAGGAAAGGAAGTCGGAGTACTTTACCTATAGCCTCACCCTGCTTTGGCAGATGTTTCTATTAGGAGTCTTTCTTCACGAAACTCCTTCCAGCTGTGTTCTACCCACAACACAACTCTCTGTGCCCTCAGCCACTAAGCTGGTGGTAAGGATGTACTTACGATTCCACTTGCTAACTGCTCTGCCTGAAGCCCTGTGCATTGATTCTTCTCAGAGATCTGACAATTCTCCAAGTGCACTGAGAGTCTTCTCATTTTTCCTTGATTATAGATGGATGACTCTCTCCCACCCACCTCTTCCCAATTAACCAGTCAGAGGCTTTACTATTAATTACAAACTGTTTGTCCTATGGCTCAGGCTTATTACTAGCTAGTTCTTACATCTTAAATTAACCCATATCTATTCATCTATGTATCACCATGTGGCCGGGGGCTTACTGGTACTTTCACATCTTGCTTCTTGGGTGGCCTGCTGGTGTTTCTCTGACTTTGCCCTTCTTCATCTCAGTCTTCAGTTTGAATGTTCTGCCTACCTTATTCTGTCTTGCCATTGGCCAAAACAGCTTTATTCATCAACCAAGGAGAGCAACACATATTCATAGCATACAGAAAGACCATCTCACAGCACTTGGCAATCTCATACTCTTGACAATTTACTAGAAAGGGGAATTTCCTCTTTGTACTTAGGTGAAGTTCTAAGACCTTTAGGGAAAATGACACTTTAATATTTTTAAAAATTGATAAAATTGGGAGCTAGAGAGTTGGCTCAGTGGTTCAGAAAACTGGCTGCTCTTCCAGAGAATACAGGCTTGATTCCAGGCATCCACATGGTGGCCCGTATGCATCTGTATCATCAATTCCATAGGATCTGAAGTCCTTTTCTGCCCTCGTACCCAAGCACCAGACACATATATGCTATATAGGTGTACATGCAGTCAAAATACCCACACACATAAAATAATAAAATATTTTTTAAGTTTGTAAAAATTGATACTTTGAGCAGTGAGAGAGATACTTTGAACAATGTTTTGATAATTACAATTTAGGATATTTATTCTTCAAGTTTTGGGGTTTTGCCTAATTTTTGTTGTTTGTTTGTTTCATATGACCTAACACATTAACTTGACATGAAAAGGTTTGGTATGCAGGAATAGAAAGTTCTCACTAACTATAGGTTTGTGAGTAAATCATCTTCATGTTATTAAAGTGAAATACCTGAAATAATGAACTTGTAACGAGAAATATTAATTTTAGTTCATATTTAGAAGGCTTCAGTGGCCTCACTGATTTGGACTGCTTATGATTACAGGAGAACATGGTTGAGCAAACTGCTTTTTTTAGGACTTTGAATGAAAAAAGAGTAAGGATTTCTGAGCTTCTACAACTTTCTTCAGTATCCCAGTGACTTATGGTTTTGAAATAAGGCCCAGTTTCCTAAATATTCACAAGTCCTACCTGGAGATCCTGTAAGTGAGTATGTAGGAGGCACCACATATGACATTTTCTCAACAATGAATTTTTCTTTAAAAAAAAAAAACATTGAATGGATAGTGGAAGAAGGCTTCAGAGTACATAAAACACTTCTTGCTACAGATTAAAACTTGAAATTAGGCAATTTTTATAAGAAAATTATTATGCCAATTCTTCTAAATATATAATTTGTTTAAAAAGTCCATAATAACAATCTTTTAAAACATATATTGTGTAATGGCCTGAGTAAAACATAAAACATTACATTTTTGAAACCTTTGAGGTTTAAAATGTTATTGTATTTCTATTGGAAATACCACAGAGAGGCCAGGCAATGGTGGTGCATACCTTTAATCCTAGCATCTAGGAGGCAGAGGCATGCAGGTCTCTGAGTTTGAGGTTAACCTGGTCTACAGAGTGAGTTCCAGGACAGGCAGGGCTACATAGAGAACCCCTGTCTCAAAAAGCCAAAGATATACATATATATATATATATATATATGAGAGAAAGGGAGAGAGGGAAGAAGAAAAGAAGAAGAGGAGGAAGAGGACGCAGAAGAAAAGAAATACTACAGAGGATTAAAATTTGCATGAGAATAAAATTAAAACCTTCACAATATATATCATCCATAAAATTCAGGATTGTCAAGGGATCCATCCATACATTGAAAATTCATCAATTTTGAAAGTTCTTAGTACTTCAGATAATTTTAAAGGCAATAAAAAATTACCTCAGTGTGAGTTCTGGCATGTAATATATGTACTGGCATAAGATATACATCAAAATAGTAAAATAAAGGCATCAAAGAATGATCTGGTTTAGAATTGTAATTATAATGATATTTCTATCATTTACACACCTGTGTTTTGAATAACTTTCAAATTGGTCTAGGATTTTCCAGTGAGGGAAGGAACACTTAGCTGCAGCCGTATGTAAGGTACTAAAGGTAAAGAGAGATGCTTTCTGTGTGTTTACTCTCATGCAGTTTACAGTCTTATGAGCTTACCGTCCAGTACAATTGCAACAGGATACAAAATATATCAGTCATAGTAGGTAATTTACTCGTCCTGAGAAAATATTGATCAACTTTTCTTCATAGGGTTGATGTTTGAACCCATGGCCTTTCACATATTTACAAGTGTTTTACACTGAAATGTGTCTGCTCTCCTACTATTTTTTTTCTTGTTAGGAATCAAGTAAAAGAAAGGCTGACAAATAAGGTAAATGATTTCCCTAAGTGTTAACTTAAAGGCTTGGATTTGAATAGACTTTAAAAACAACTTCAGATTGCATACTCAAATTGATGGATTCAGAGCTATGATCCACAAATAAGAGAGAAAATGTGACATTTGTCTTTCTGTGTCTGAGATACCCAATTCAATATAATATTTTCAATTTCCATTAATTTATCTTTGAATTTCATGATTTCATTTTTCTGTGACATTGAATAGAATCCCACTGTGTATATGCAGTATACTTTCATTATCCATTGATCAATTAAAGGATATTTGTGATATATATATATACATATGTATATATATATGTGTGTGTGTGTGTGTGTATACAAATGTACATGTGTGTATGTGTATAACAAGAATAAATAAAAACAGGTCATGATACATGAGAAGCAAGAATGGGGAAATAGAGAGATGGAAATGATATAAATACAAGAGCATGTGTGAAATTCCAAATCTAATTCTAAAAATCTAAATGTAATTAAAAATAAAGCAGTACAATTTTGTGTCCAAAAGTAAAATAAAAGGAATTTCAGTGGCATATTTGGGGAAAAGGCACAAAGGCCCGCTGCAACCAGGGAATGACAAGGCGGGGGAAATAGCAGAGATGAACAGGCATGGATTCATAGAGCCTCATAAGTCATACACATTTTATCTAACTCCTGTAGAAAAAAATAAAAGAAGTGATTCACAAAAATATTACCAGAAATTGTTCTTTAACATGTCTTCTAAAATGTATAAGTAAAAGGCCTATTGTAGTGCAATGCTACATCAAAATTTGAAAAAGACTATGTGGGGATATTAACATAAAATGAATAAAATTCCAAATTAAAGAAAGAAAAATTCTGGTCTGTATGTATGGACCTATAAGAAATGAGCAAAGGAGCTGGGGAGATGTCTCGATGGTTAAAAGCACTTGTTGAACTTGCAGAGGACCCAAGTTTAATTCCTAACATCCACATGGCATCTCAACCATCCAGTTCTAGGGGATCCAATGCCCTGTTTTGGTCTCCATAGGTACCAGACACACACTTGGTACACATCAATACATTCAGGCAAAACACTCATACACAAAAAACATAATAAATCTATTTAAAAAAAAGAAACAAGAGAATGAGTGATTATAGTGTTTCACTATATTTACAAGTAAGGAAATAATCTTAGTTGAAAAATAAAAGTTGCTTTGGCTAAGATATTTGATCTTAATACAGTAGAAGGAAAAATACAGCAGAAAGAAAAAAGATACATCAAACAATTCAACTTTGCATGCACAAATGTATGTAGTATGTATGGGTCAAAAAATGTACCCAATGATACTTGTGAAAGTATTTCATTTAAGGTCATCACAGTAGGTACAAGGGAGAGACCACAACTTGTTCCACTGTGGGTGAAGTTCAGGGTCCACTCTGAAAATAGAGTGGAAAAGTGAGGTTCCACAGGATAGAGGGTATCAGTGGATTTTAAATGACTGTCAAGGAACAGAAGGAATAAAGGGGATCCTGGCTAAACAAAACTGACAACTATTAATGGAAACAGGCCATGTTGATCAGACATCTCATGATGTGATGGATGAGGAGGTTGATTGCATATTGAGAGTGATTTTTTTTTTTAGGAGTGATTGGAAGTCCTTGCTAAACTGACTTGGCAGGGTTCTTTTCTAAAGCTGAATAATACAAGCACAGATGGGTCTAGAAAGAAGCCTGATACCCCAAATAAAATTTGATCAAATAAATAACATTAACCTATCTTTTATTTATCTATCTATTCTTCTATCTGTCTATCTATCTACTTAAACAACACAGTATTCATTTATTTCATTTCTAGAAGTTACATGAGTAAATGCAAGTTTGTTATAGTTCCTAAAAGGATAATATATTGTGTGCTTGTGTGCCTAATCATCATTGAATAAATGTAGACGTATAATTATATATATATATATGTGTGTGTGTGTGTATGTGTGTGTAAAATAGTGACTAAGAGCATCAAGCTTTCATATAGGCAAACTATATACATAATTTGAGACTTCATTTTCTTATCTGAAATATTAGAAAATTTTTAACCAAAATTATGTAGCACTTGTAAGGATCAATGGCACAATGTATAGACACATTTTTAATAACTTGCTCAGGACATATCATAGGCACTCTTATCGTTAATATTGAAATTAAATTGCCCTCTGTTGTAAATAGCATTTTCATTTTGTAATTGAGGTTTGGACTTTATGATCTTCCCATGAGTTCCCAGGTAAATTGTAAAAGACTCTGGGCACAGACTGAAAGACTGCTTGAAATTTTCCCACTAAACTATTTGTTTCCCAGAGGAAAGTGCTTCAATGTAGAAGAAAGAGCTGTCCCTAGGGAGTCATAATTATCTCAACATATTCAAACTAAGTTCATTAATCTTAATGAAAAAGTTGAAACTTTGTGTTTGCTGAAACTGTTTTCATATAATATGTCCCCACGAAAAAGCAAAAGAACCCTTCACTCTAATAAGGCCCCAGGAAACTGATTATCAAGTAAACTGAAGTTTTAGTATAGGGAATTCTCTTTGCAATGAGGAGTTTCATAATAAGACCCAGAGAGACAATTTCATCATCAACACTGAAACAAACTCTGGCTTCAGTTTCTTTTCCCGAATGATCATTAATTGTTTAATTAGAATCAAGAAATGAAAAACTGCACTTAAAGAAAATGGCACTTTGCTTGCTATCTTTTTTCATCTGAATTTTTGAGGTCTGACTAGAATTAGAATGATCAAGCTCTCTATTTTCATGTTTTACAGTATGGCCCACAGCAGGGACTTAGGAACTCTTAAACTCTGTATTGAGATATTACAATGCACTGCATAATTAGAGAACATGATTACTCATTAAAACTTTTCAGATTGACTAGGAAACTCCAACTACTAACCTAATTAAAATGTTTGACATTCACTGTGACTAGAAGTTACTGCAAGACAGAATGCATTAAAGGAAACTAAGAGGTGGCTCCTCCTTTATTCAACAGAGAAATTCAGGAGTCAATCAGTACAGGCCCAATTCACCTAGAGATATGAAATAAAACTCAAATATGCTCATGTACATCTTAACAATGTATGGTGAGATATTCTGTGTGAGAGGCTTGAGTAAGTGTGATAGTCTGCAAGCTGCAGTGATTAAATAGATTATTGATTCCTGCTTATGCATAATAGCATTTTGAGCTGAGCTTAAGATGCTTATGACTATGGCTTGATCATTTTCTGAAACACAACCAGCCTCAAACACTTATGTTTCCATAAGTCACCCTGGTTTATCTCTACTGACATAAACTTGCTTAAATGAGAAGTCTGAAATTTTTGGTGTAAAATATACAGAAATAATTTCATGCATGCTTGTTTTCAAGGGAAAACATCACAGAGGATATCTACACACAGGCACTCAGCCTGCTTGAATTTCACAAGAAACACTGAAAGTAATGTTAAGAATTAAGTAAGGGAAGCATATGTGCACTGGAATTTGGATCAAAATGAAAGAGAAGGTGAATAAACAGAAGTCAGTATGGTCTATACCGATGCAATTGAGACTATTGACCAATGTTTATAAAAGAGAAAAATACCATTTTGATATTATTGACCAATGTTTACATAAGAGAGAAATACCATATTAGTTTCTAATTTTATTCCTCTATTACACAAATTTGCAAATATGACTGAAAATGAAATTGCATTTTGTTAATATTGAAACTTGAAGTCAAGAGCTAATTTGTGTTCATTGAATCAACCCATGAGAAGGCCCCAGGAAAGAATACCACCATGCTGTGTATACTGTAGGAGGGGTTCAAACTAGAAATTGTGATTCTATATTCAACAATATTTAGGGGTTATCAACAGAAAAAGTATGGCCATAGAGAAAATGGACATTAAAAGTGTAATCTGATAGAAATAGATAATGAAAATTTTAAATTTTTGTCAAGATAATATGTCTATTTGCTTTATGTTATAAAGATTAATCAAATAAAGATTTCATCGTTTGAATTTGTTGGTATAAGCTGATACATTAACAGCAAAAGAGAAAGAAAAGAGACCTGGAGAGATGGCTGAGCACTTGCTGCTCTTGCAGACCTGAGTTTCGTTTCCAGCATCCACACAAAGGTGGTTCACAACCTCTATACCAAGCTCCTGGAAGTCTGACACCCACTTCTGGCCTCTGTCAATACTTACACACATGTATGAACACATACACACAGACACAAGAACATACACATATATAAAAATAAAAATAAACCAAAATATAAAGAGGAAAGACATTCTTTCAATGAAATCATAAAATTAATTTCAGTATTTATTAATAATAAACAGAAATATAGAATTAGGAAAGCAGCAATAAAAACACAGTATAATAAAGCTTCTGTGTTGTGAAGAAATTTTGATTATCATGTAAATAAATGAAAGTGAGAAGTAGAAGTTGCTTTTATCGTCACATGTTTCTCCCTGATCTCTAGTGTAGGGCTCTTGGGGAGGGTGGCAGGTAACTGAAGACGTATAGAAGAGGCAGAAAACTAGCAAAGAAATGAAAGTGAAGAGACTAAGGTACTAGCAAAGAGGAGACAGTTTCCTATTATTTCTGAAGATTGTACGTGAAGGGTTAATGAAAACTAAATAGTGACATGATATTATGAAGTCAGTTACAAATATTTGTGTAGACAAACCAGTGTACCCATGTTTAATTGTTTGGTCATACATCACTGTCAGTCACAAAATCCTACTGACTATAATACAGGAAAGAAAGAGCAGGTGCTGGGGAAATGGCTGAGCAGATAAAGTGATTACTGCATAACTTGAGGATGTAAGTTCAAATCTCTACCCTCATGTAAATGCCCAATGGGCATGGTGATCCTTCATACATACCCTCATATACATAACATATAACACATAACATATATATAACACACATATACATATATAAAAAGAAAACGATCACAGAATTGCTATAAAATATAAATACTTGAGAAAATTCAGTATAGTACATTTGAATATCCATAAATAATAAATTAGCACTGTATATTTCACAAAAGGATACTTCTAATATTTCAAAGAAGTCTATTCTACCTTGAAACTAAATTGCAAATGTCTAATTAAAGTCAAATGACCAGTGACTTTTCTTTTTAAATATGTATTCTAAACTTGTGCACACATATACATTTATACAGGTATGTAACATATATAATTTATAAATACATGCATCATAAAATATGAATGATTTTGTTGTATTTTTCGAGAATACATAATGTAAGAAAATGGTTTGTGTCATGGTAAGAGATGTTAATTCTATAACAGTTTTAATAATATGGCTCACAATGGGGAATAAAAGCAGTGTAGCTATTAATACAAAAGTGGGTGGAGGATGTAGTGGCCTCATCATCAGTCCCAAATCCAAAAGAATAGGTGTGAAGGATATCAGAGTTCAGAGAAAAGATTTTTGTCTCATGAGGTTTCCATGCACTATGCATCAAAAAGGAACCAGACTGAAATAGCAACAGTATGTTGAAACTGATAGTCTAGATTCAGAGGAGGGCACTGCGTGGGGAGATGCTTCAAAATATGTGTATTGCACCTACTTGTTGAGTAACTAAAATCAATTGAATTTAATAAAATTTAATTTAATAAATTAAGAATTTCAGGAAAAATATAACAAAATAAAATATAATAAGATAAAACAAGACAAACCAACAGAAAGAAAAGAGACCAAGAGAAGGAACAAGAATCAGAGTTCATTCACAAACTTGGGAATCCCATAAAAGCACTAACCTAAATTATTTTTTTCTTCCTTTTTTGTCAGACTGGATATTATCACTCATTTAAAAGAAAAAAATTATATAAATAAATGTTGTATTTATTACTAGTTTAAATGTCAAAATAAATAGTAGGAAAAACTAAGTTATCCCTAACTTAATGAGTATTTACAATGAGTGGATGGTTACATAAATTTTACACTGTATTTTGAGTATAAATTTACATATACTTTATAACATGAAAGATTTTTTTTACAAAATCAAAGAAATTGTAAATTATCTTACATGTATTAGTGTTTTTAAAATTCCAAGATTATTTAAACTTTATGCAGCAACTAGTTGATTTTAATTGCTTTTGGAGATTATTATAAAATTATCATTTCTCACTTCTCTCTCGTCCTCCAAACCCTCCCATATTATACTCTTGTCTTTTTTTTTAACTCAGGACCTCTCTTTTATTAATCATTGTTGCATGCATATAAGTATATATTTGATTTTTATTAAATTATTTTAGTCAAAAAACATAGTCTAAATTCCTATTGTGAGTGAATACCATGGATAACTTGTTCAGTTCCTTAACTGGTCAGTTGTTTAGACAGTCACTTTAAGCTTGCACTGACAATATGCAAGTATGAGGAATATACATTTTTAAAAGTAAATGCTTAAATATATGTACATATTTGCATATATATGCATATAGATGTAATAATATTTAAAAATATAGGCCATGGATTTAGGAGGCAGGGGACACAGGAGAGTTTGAAGTAGATGAGGTGGGTGAAAGTGATGTAAATATAGTGTTAATGTATGCAACTCTTAAACAATATTTTTAAGACAAATATTAGCTGTGTATACTTTAAATAAAGATAATTTTTATCATTTTCATTTTTATACTCACAAAAGAAAAAATGAGATAAATTATATATTTAAAAATCTCCAACCCTACCCCTGGTGCATGAGCTGGCTTTTTGGAGCCCACTACCTATGGTGGGACACCTTGCAGAGCCTTGATGCAGGGGGAGGGGCTTGGACCTGCCTCAACTGAATGTACCAGACTTTGCTGACTCCCCATGGAAGGGCTTATCTTTTTGGAGGAGGGGATGGGAGCCCGGTTAGGGGGTGAAGGCTGGGGGAGGAGTGGGAGGAGAGATGAGAGGAGGATCTGTGGTTGGTATGCAAAACAAATAAAAAAATAATAAAGAAAAATTTGTAAAAAAAAAAGTTGAAAAAATCTCTAACTCATAGATATAAAACACAGTATTAGGAGCTGTTAAAACAAACTATTCAATCCAAATCCCCTAACTAAGCTGGAAACAAAGCAAGAGATGAAGGTAAAAAACAAAGTAATTACAATAGAAAGAGATGTGTTACTTCCATGGTTTACTATTCATTCCAGCCCAGCCTTGGGCTGTTTGCACAAATTAGAATTCATACAGATAAGCAAATCCTGTTACTCATGGTGGGTAAGATGATTCTAATTCAAATATGACCTCATGATACCTTTGCCTTCAGAGGCCAGTCATTTTCTCCTTAGAATTACCAAATGCCAGTTAGACCCAGGAGAGCCAGTGACCTTGGAGACTACTGTGTAAAGAATACTAGGAATTCACACTGAAAAAGAAACATCACAGTGACATATATACGCTAGCATCACTCTCTAACTTAGAGAAGAGCCTTAGAGAATGGTAGCCCTCAGGCCATGATTTCTTCCATAACCAGGTAAGAAGAGACATTCTACTGATTGTTTGCAGTAGAACCCTCCCTCAAGTCTTCCATTAATTTTCCTACTCAGAACTTGCCCGGCTGTGCTGAAGCTACACAAAAAAGCTGATGCCCACACATACAGCATTTCACAATCCTTTGCACAAAGTAAATATTCCCTTAACTGCTTCTGGGTTCTTGCAAATGCTAGAGAAAATTTGATTAATAGAATAAACTGCTCTTGTGCAAAAATAACATTGTTTGACTGAGAATTGTCTTTCTCATAAGAGAAATTTTGAACGGTTTAAAAGAAAGTATATGTCAAATACAGACTCATGAATGGAGGCAATACACAAAAAAGGAGGACAGTCTTTTTAAGATGTGAAATTTAGAAAAAAAGAATGTTTCTGGTGGGACCTCATGTGTTTTATAACTTTTCCTTTTACTGTGGATGTTCCAGGAAGGAAAATAAGCTTTATCTTGGCGAACTTTCAAAGGAAAATACACTGTGCCAACAAAGTTCTCATTGTTTCCTTCTCAGCATCCAAAGAGAGAATGCAACAGAGGACTGGAAATGAGGTGCAATCTTTACATTCCCACAGCCGAAAGTTGAGCAATATTGATCAGTATTAATCTTTGTCTGGTTTCCTATTCCATTTGTCTCCCAAACTGCTGATCTGAATTATTGAAATTGTTTTAATTACCCAGGTGAGTTCATCAGATTCATTCTACCACCCTTCTTTCAAAATGGGCTTTGGCTCTACCAATGAGAAATTAGATGGTTGGGGGAGAAAATTTCTGGTGGCATAGATAGATAGGTAGGTAGGTAGATAGACGGATAGATAGATAGATAGATAGATAGATAGATAGATAGATAGATAGATAGATAGATAGATAGATACATGCATACATACATACATACATACATATATACATGCATGCATACATACAAACATACATACATACATAGATGATAGAAATATGATTATACTTGTATGTATGTAGCAAATAGTAGTAAATATATATGGTTGGTATCTAGGTTTTGAAGAGTACATCGGGTAAAACATATAATATCAAGTTTAGGTTAAAAAAGAGAAAAGTAAATTAAAATGATAAATCTTCAGACCACTCACACCAAACTATTAGAAAAGTTTTCTTATTGGCAATATGATTGTGGATGATAGGGTAGTGTTTTTTCTGTTTTAGATATTATATGCTAGGGAAATAATCAACCACTGAACAATGACCACAGCCCAAATAGTTTCTTTCTGTTTCTAAAATTTGCCTTTGTTTGCTTTAGAAAATTAGAAGCCATTGGGAGAGTTGAAAATTGACATATTTGCTATGCTACTGTATTGAACAACATTGTCTCACAAACCATAACTCGATACAGTTGTATATGATCACAATCTCTTTGTCTCCCCAATAATTTGTCTTAGTCTTGTCTTGTTTTTGCTTTTCAGCTGTTAACACTTAAAGAAATGATTGAAAGGAACAACACTTGTGTGACAGAATTCATTCTTTTAGGGTTTGCAGTCCATAGAGAGATAGAAATCATTCTCTTTCTGCTCATTCTAGTGGTCTACAGTCTGACTTTGGTGGGAAATGTAGGAATGATTACATTAATCAGATTGGATTCTCGACTCCACACCCCCATGTACTTCTTCCTCAGTAATCTGGCATTTGTGGATCTTTGCTATTCCTCTTCAGTAGCCCCCAAGTTCCTGGAGACCCTCCTCACCAATAGAAGGTCTATATCTTTCTATGCCTGTGCAACCCAGCTCGGTTTTTTCCTGAACTTCTTGATTTCAGAGATGTTCCTCCTGGCGGTAATGGCTTATGATCGCTATGTGGCCATTTGTAATCCTCTGTTGTACATGGTGGTCATGTCCCAAAAGGTGTGCCTACGGCTTGTAATGGGTCCCTACCTTTACAGCTTTGCTGTTGCTTTGCTCCACACAGTAGTTACTTTCAAACTGATTTACTGTGGTCCCAATATAATCAATCACTTTTATTGTGATGATGTCCCTTTGATGGCTCTTGCCTGCTCAGACACCAGCCTCAAGGAGATTTTGATATTCATCTTTGCTGGATTCAACATGATCAGTTCTTTGACCACTGTCCTGATTTCTTACTTATACATTGTGGCTGCTATCTTGAGAATCCAGTCCACAGAAGGGAGGTGCAAAGCCTTCTCAACATGTGCTTCTCATCTCACTGCTGTGACTATATTCTATAGCACACTCATCTTCATGTATCTGCAGCCAAAATCAAGCCATTCCCTAGACACAGACAAAATGGCCTCAGTGTTTTACACAATTGTCATTCCCATGCTCAATCCCATGATCTACAGCTTAAGGAATCAGGAGGTAAAGAATGCTCTGAGGAAAGCCCTTGAAAAATGCTACGTAGTACCTCTAAGGCACCTTAAGAAAGGAATTTCTTGACCAGGACCAATGTGATGTACAGACATGTCTTTTGTATCTCTGAAATAAACTCATTTTTTATCATACTTCTGATAAGTAAAGACCTTCCATTTTCTACGTACATATTAGGGTTCTGTAGCATGACAAACACAATGGAAGAAAGGTAGAGAAGTAGATAGATAAAAGATACATGATGACAGACAGACAGATAGATTAATGATAGATGGGTGGATAGAGATAGACAGATAGATAGATAGATAGATAGATAGATAGATAGATAGATAGACAGACAGACAGACAGACAGACAGACAGACAGACAGACAGACAGACAGATAGATAGATAGATAGATAGATAGATAGATAGATAGATAGATAGAAGATATATTTCTAAGGGATGATGTAGTTGATAAAGCACTTATCGTACAAGCATGGAATTCTGACTTTGAATCCATAGTTGCCAGTTAAATTTGAACATGGTAATGGACATCTATAATCCCAGTACTCCTATGGGAAGATGGGAGGCTGAGACAGAAGTATCTCAGAAGCTTATAAGCGAACCAACATGGTATAGGCAATGATGAACAGTAGGAAATCTTGTATCAAACAATGTAGGAGGTGAAAGCCAACACCAGAGGTTGTTTTCTGACCTCCACACAGATATCTTGGCACAGTTGTGCCTGTGCTTACATATGAACACACAAACACAAACACACACACACACACACACACACACACAAGATTTTTTTCAAATGACACTAGTTTAAGGTTGTAATAAATTATTACTGATTGTATGTGTAGCTCTGATGTCACTGAACAGAAAGCTCCTATACAGTTGATAAGTCTAGCTTCTGGCTTTCTACTTTCTTTCCTGTTTAGTACATTAGTAAAAGATAACAGATGAACCAAAGATGTGATCTTCTAAGAAAACTTGTTAAAATTTATTTCTTCTTTTTTTGTGCAAATAAGTGTTTTGTCTGCATGTACGTAAGTTCATCATGTGCACATCTGGTATGCTTGAAAACTAGAAGAGAGTGTCAGATTCCTTGACCCACCAGTTGGTGCTGAGTCTTTAATCCAGCTCCTATGTAAGAGAAGCAAGTGCTCTTAACCACTGAGATATTTCTCCAAGCCCTTGGATATCTAATGATCCTATGTAACTCCTTGCTCCTTATCTGTACCATATATGCTAGCCATCACTTTTTATTGTACCATTAACAACCACAGTCATTGTTTCTTTTGGAAATTAATTTATGTAGCAGTTAACTTTATGTGCCAAGTGGACTATACAATGCCTACATAGTTGCCAATTCTTTATTTCTAGGTGTGTCCATGGGGGTGTTTCTAGAAGACATTAGCACATAAAATCTGCAGAGGAGGCAACTCTCATTAATGTGAGCAGGCATAGCCTGATCTGTTGAAGACACAAACAGAACAAATAATGTAGTGGAAGGGTGATTTTCTCTTGCTTCTTTGAGCTGAGATATCAGCCTCCCCTCACGCACCAGATCTTGGTTTTCGAGACTTTAGACTCTGGGATGTATGCCAGCTCGTCCTCATCAGCCTGTTTTCAAGCATTCAGCCTGAGCCTGGAAGATATTTGAGTTCACAACATATACAACTCACATTGAATTAAATCAGCGTCTACCAACACATATGATATTTCTTTGCAAGTAACTTATTTTGGAACATATCAGCCAACAGTCACATGAGGAAATGCCTATAATCTAGCCTCCTGTTTGTTTATCTATCTATCAATCAATCTATCTATCTATCTATCTATCTATCTATCATCTTTCCCTTTATCTAATCCCTTTATATTTATCACTTTAGAAAAACTTCCTTGGAACCAATTAACGCATACACTGACAAGTTGTCATTTTCATTATGGAAATGTGAAAATCAATTTTTGGAGACTGTATTTCTTTCTGTTACCTATCTCAAGCAAAACTGAAAACTTATGTCTCAATTACCTAAGCAAAGTAGTGATTTCAATTTTTTTTTCAATTCTTGAAAAAAAATGAAGATATTGCAATAGAGTAAATGTAAAATGCAGTGTCTTAAAACTAATTAGCCAATATTGTAGCTGTCAGTAGTCTGAGTCGAACTCTGCTTGGGAGTAGTAGTCAAGGGAAAGTAACACAAAACACATACTGAGGTAGCTCACACGTGTGAGAATGTAATAATCTATGCCTTCTAGGAGTAACATTATCCGCCTGGGAGGGGACCTTCGTACAAACTACATTTTTTAAATCATACTTTAAATTATCTAAAACCTAGTAGGTCTTCATAGGTTTGTCCACATATGGTTAATATTGTTTAACTCAACACTTCCCTTCTCCTATTCCTCATCTCTCTGCATCCCTTCCACATAAACCTTTAAACACAATATCCCCTTGATGTCTTTCTTTCATATCTCAAGTATTCTATTATCTCCTCCAAATATTTTAATTGTGTTTCAAGAGAGTAAGCTTCTCTATGTCTTTTATATATGTCCTTCATTTTGATTAACCCATCTCTCACTCTGCCCCTTCATTTTCTTGAACTCTATGCCTGCCTCCAAGCTTATCTGTTCCCAGGAGTTCCCCTTTCTATTTTCATTTTGCCTCTTTTCTAATATGCATGTCTCCTAATGAGGACTCTTTATAGTCTCCTAGTTTCCAAATGTGCTCATGTTAAACACACTAAACAGGAGAATTGAAACTAGAATCCACATGAAAGAAAATATGACGTATTTGTCTTACTGCATCTGGATTGCCTCGCTCAGTGTCTTAGGTTATGTTACAAAAAAGAATTAAGTTAGGAACTCATCTTTGAAAATTTTATGGACTTAAGTCATTCTATATTATCTTAGAACAAATGTCATGATTAAATTTGGATGTTAGAGATTAATGAGATGACATTTTTATCACATTGAACTATGTGTTTTATGATTTTAAATTTAAAAAATCTTTTGGATGTTAAAATTCAAATTTCATGTCAAGTACATGTGATATTAAATATTATATTTCTTTCCAACCATTTAAATATCTATTTTAGTGCCCCGGCTGAATGAAAACAGAATGAACAGCAAGCTAGTTTTAACCCATAGGCAGCACTTAGCCAAACCACAATCTGGCTGAATAATGTCTTGAAACTTTGAAGACATTATTGAATTCTCTTTCAACATATTCTTTTGCTTTCTGAATTATTATTCTTTTATTAAAATTTTTACAGTGTACAAATGTAGGGTTGATTGCAATGTTTTGATATATGCCTAAATTGTGTATTTGTCAAAACAGCATAACTATCACAACTTCCACCTGAAACATTTACCTTTTCTCTGAGCTGAAACATTCAAAATATTCTATAACATAATTATGAATGACTACAGTTACCCTGCTACGCTATACAAAACTAGGAGTTATTTATGCTTTCCAACGACTGCTTTAGATTTTTTTTGAACAACTTTTTTTCTCCCATCCTCTCTCTAGCTCCATTAAGCCATTACACATTTTTGGCAGAAAAGTAAAATGTTGTGGACTTTATGGAAAACCACAGGTAGGTGTAACTGGAGTTTTCCTGTGTCCACCCGGCTCCTGTAGCAGCTCAGGCCCAGTTAAACACACAGAAACTTACATTACTTATAAACTCTATGGCCTGGCAGGCTTCTTGCTATCCGTTCTTAATCTTAAATTAACCCATGTCTATTAATCTATAAGTTGCCACGTGGCTTGTGGCTCACTGGTATCTTACATCATACTTCTCCTTGTGGTGGCTGGCAGTGACTCCTGACTGAGCCCTCTTCCACCCAGCATTCTCCTCTCTCCTTGTCCCACCCACACTATCCTTCCTGCCTGGCTACTGGCCAACCAGCATTCCATTTATCAATCAATCATAGCAACATATATTCATAGCATACAGTACATCCCATAGCACGTCCCCTTTTCTGTTTTTTCAAAAAGGAAGATTTTAACTTTAACATAGCATAATTACACATAACAAAACAATTATCAAGTAAGAATCACAGCTACAATATCTAGTCTATTTATAATATCCAGTCTATCTGTATTTGGCAGAATTAAAGAAGATATCCTATCTATGCTATATTTGTGAGTCTAAGGTTTCATATCTAATCTATCCTTTATCATAACTAAAGAAATTATAACTATCTAGTCTTTAACTAGATCAAAGACCTCAGAAGGATATAATATTACCTGAGAAATGGGAGAAGGACTTAAGAAACTTTCAGGAGTCTAGTGAGAGTAGACAGAGACAGCTGGCAGCCTGGTCAGTCATCCGAAGATTCTCTGCAAAGCTGGGGCATCTGTCCTCAGCCCATAGGCCCAGAGTCTCTCATTCACTTCTCTCCATGTCCTGTAGAGTGTCCAGTAGTTTCCTCTGCAAATCAGGAACCTGAAGGACCACCTTGCCAAACAAAGTTCAGTGGTCACCCTCCCGTGGGTCTTGCATGTCCAGTCGATCAAGCAGTCCAGGCAAGAACAGTCTCCCACCCAAATGCCTATCCCCACCAAGAAGAAGACAAACTCCACATAGAGTATCGTTGATGCCCATCCTTCTCTCTGAAGTAAATCGGTGCTGCCAGGAGCAGATATGTCTCACTGTCCAGAAAGTCTAAATTTTTAAAACATTTTAAATGCCATATTTTGTAGGTCTTTGAAGTGTTTGAAGATTACCTACCTAATTGAATTATATCTACATATACCTAGAAAACTTAACATGACTATAAGCTTGACTATCATAGAAGACTAATTATTAATCTGTATTTCTTAATTATCCATTACAATTTCAAGTGAGCTGCACAAACACAATACCTTAAACAAGAGTAGAAATATACATACAGTATAACAAAATTAAGTTTAAACTTGTATCAATAAACTAAAATCTATACCAATGTAAAACATTTTAAACAAGTTGCTCTTTAAAAGTAGGTTCAATAATCGACCCTTTCATCCTATCATATCTAAACTATCCCCTTTTCTTCTTTAGCAGGTAGGTTCTTCAAAAAATTAAGTATTGGACAAATATATGACCCAGCAATCCTACAGTTAGTCATAGACTCAAAAGAAATAACATCAATATGTTTAATTATTTCAGCTCTCTTCACAGTATTAACTACAAGGAATTAATAAACTAAGTGTCCATCAATGGATGAATACATCATACTGGTATATGTGAAGCAATAAAATATTATTCATCAATTAAAATATGAAAATTTGTCTTTTTTGCAGTATAGACAAGCATGGAAGGCTCAATTAAGTGAAAGACATAGCTATAAGAATAGTTGTATTACCAGAACTCATTCATAGTGAATACAGGGAATGAAGTAAGGTAAACTGACTATATTAATTTTCAAAATTCCAAAATAATAGAGAAAATCAACCTAGAGAAGGAACAATGTATTTAGGCTCACAGTCTCAGAGGTCTTAGTGCATGATTCTTTGGGCATATTTCTGTGACCCTGTAGCAGGTCAGAACATCATGGTGGGAAGGCTGCAATGGAAGCAAGTAGACTGAGGAAGGCACTGGGATCAAAATGTCCCCTTCCAAGGCACACCTCAGTAACAGACTTCTTCCATCCAGGCCCATGCCCTAAGTTTTCGCCACCTCTTACAACACCACCAGTTGATAGCAAAGTCCTTTGCATGTGGATTTTGTGGAGATATATGATTCAAACCATAATAGATAGCTGAATTATGGTTTTATATTTTAGAGTTTATTTCTACAAGTGTCCCAGCCAACTTCATGAATCACCATCTTAAACATTAACTATCCATTCAACTTTCTTCTTAAGGTACCAATCTGACTATTGGAGAGCTTCAATAGTTCAAAGAAGTAAGTAGTAACTCAAAGACGTAACATGTGCCAGAATATAATAATCAGTAGAAGGAAGCATTAGGGTACCCTAAGTGTAATAAAAGATTCATCTTTAAATGCAATGACATAAAAAGACGAAAGTTAGGGTGTGGATAAGAACTCATGTCTTGATCTAACACAATCATTTCAGTAACAGTATTTTTATTCTTTGATGATTTCACAAATGTATATGAATTTTAATTACTTTCACCCCCATTATTATCTCACATGCCCCTCCCTCTCCCTCTGATACCTTTCTCTTTTCCAAGAAGTTCCCTTCTTACTTTTGTATAATGTATGGGTGTACATGTGTGTGTGTGTGTGTGTGTGTGTGTGTGTGTGTGTGTGTGTGTGTGTGTATTAGTTTTATTAGATTTTCTTGCATCTACACCGGAGCTTATTTATTGGAAGAAGGAAGGGGATCAGTGGTGACACCATTGGAGTACACAATCACCATTTCTTCAACAACTAATTACTGCCATTAGTCCTTCAGAGAGCAGAGGAACATTTTTAAAGACGAGTAAAAAGTCTATTGGCTGAAGCCATGAATAGAAAGTTTTAAGTACTTTCCATAGCTAAAGCTTAGTATTAAAACTACACCTGGCTGAAAATAAAAAGATGGGAACAAGGTTACACAGTTTGAGTATCAATCTTTTTTCTCTAAATAGAAACAGAAATAATGTATACTGAAGGGATTTCTTGACATGATCATCACAAAAAAAACTTAGTCACTAAGTTACAGTACCAGGACCATTGTGACAAGCTACAAGTCTACAGATTTTCCATGAGAAACTCTAGAATTGATGTTTCATTCTAATTCCAATGAGGTAAATATAGGGAGTTTGAAAACATAAAGAAGTTGCAAGCACAATCACTGTTCAAATCATTTACACCATCCTACCCTCAATATCAAAATTTAGAATTGTACATACCAGCACTCTACATTTCTTAAGATAAATTCTAAATCTTTGGATAAGAATCATTTGACAATCACCAGGAGTACCATTACTCTCTGTGTTTAAATTACCATCTTTCATTCTCATGCTCTGATTCCTCTTGCATATACTCAATTCTGTATCTCTGTTATTGAAATAATAGTTACTCAAAAATAATCTCAACCACCAGGAATGACTCCTTTCCATTTGACTGTGTGCTGGTAACAGAGCAGTATTTGCCAAGTATTTATAAATGTGCCCTTTGCCTTCAGCAAGAACAAACTAAGAATGAGTAAGGGTGGATAGACCCATCAAGATAAATTAGCCTTTTAGGATTTTATGTTGGGCCTCAAAAGGCTACCATTTTTAACTGTACTGATCACATTTGAATGCATGCCCACTGTAGTGGGACTTGAGTGGGCTGGTTAATAACCTGAAACAGGTGGAAGGTTATTCACTTTTAAATTAGTCTGTTAGTTCAGTGTTTGAAATGCAATATATTGTTAGTGTGAAAGGGGTGGAAACAATAATGCTAGGTGTCATATAGTGAGACTTTATACCTAAATCACAGAATTTATCCTTTATTTCTTTGGTTTGGTGAAGATAAGAAAGTCTTTGTACAAGACATTTTATCATTTAACTGAGAATTCAAACACATAAGAAAGAAATTACTGAAACATGAACAGTATTAGCTGAGGAAAAGTAGATACTGTGGGAGATTGTACTATGTATGATATTTGCATAGCCTCAATATAGTTTCCGGGCTAAAATTTCATTTGCATATGAACAAGTTTGCAAACTCCTTGGAAATAAATGAGTTCTGCTATTCCTGCTGGAACTATAGATTTTATAGGAAATCTATAGTGAAGACAGATGTGGTTAACAAAAGCCTTAAGAGGTAACATTCAGCTCTAGTAAGGGACTTGTACTTTAATACTTGTTAACCAAACTTATTTGCAAATATCTCCAATAACTGAATTAACACAAGTTCTTAAATCATATACGTTTTCATAATATGGTTGAGTGTTTAAGAGAAAACGTGCTTAATAAGGGACATTCGTGCTGTAAAGCACCACTGTGGGAAGCTGGATTTGTACAAGGGTTGCAAGTAGAAAGATTTTCAAGCTAGAGATTTTATGCTTAGTCACATACATTTGAATTACAGGCCTATAAAATATCTGCTTCAATGTCATTTTCTTAAGTTTGCCTTGGCTATTGCCTTGCTGACTGCTTCCTTCACATCTTTATTCCTGAGACTGTATATCATGGGGTTCAGCATGGGAATCACAGTGGTATAAAACACAGCCACCATTTTTCCCTGTTCCACAGACTCTTCCGTTGGCCTTCTGAGATACATGAATATAAGGGTTCCGTAAAACATGGAAACAGCTGTCAGGTGTGATCCACAGGTGGAGAACGCCTTTTTCCTGCCATCAGCAGAGCGCATGCGCAACACGGCGACTACAATGAGCATGTAAGAGATGAGAACCACTGACAGGGAATATGTGAAGTTAATTCCTGCAATAACAATCATCGTGTACTCTTTGATATGCACTCCTCCACAGGCAATCTTGATAAGAGGAGGGTCAGCACAATAGAAGTGGTTGATTTCAAAGTTTCCACAGAAATATAAACCATACGTCCATAGAGTGCAGATAAGACTCACAGAGAACCCATAGACGTAAGGCACAGAAATGAGGCGGACACAGACAGCCCTGGACATCTTGCTGCCATAGAGCAAAGGGTTGCAGATGGCCATGTAGCGATCGAAGGCCATCACGGCCAGAATATAGACCTCCACGTGGACCAGGGCAATGAAAAAGTAACACTGTATCAGACACCCCACGTAGGAAATGGTTTTCGTTTCTGATACTAAGTTTTCCAGCATTTTGGGGGTAACATTGGAGGAAAACAACACGTCCACAAAGGACAAATGACTTAGAAAAAAGTACATAGGACTCTGAAGCTGGGGGCTGATGCTGATCAGAATGATCATACCAATGTTGCCCAGAAGAGTGACCATGTAAACCACCAGGAACACCACAAAGAAGAGGACCTGGAGTTCCTGACGCCTTGTCAAGCCCACAAGGAGGAATTCTGTCACATCTGTAAAATTTGGCATTGCCTTAATACAAAGTCGATGCTTCCTGGAAAGAAAAAAACATATTTATAAATACATTTTTTATTCTTAAAAGATTTTATTTATTTTTTTATCCTGGGTATACACTTTATAAAATGTTGCAGTTTTTTTCATGTGCCTACTGTTGGAATTAAATATACTATATGTAAAATGGTTTGTTTGATCATGTAACAGAAAAGCTTGTGAATTTTCAAATCTGCTACAGGGTAGCCTGGTATAGACATCCAGAATTTTAATCAATCTGTTGTGAAGGAATTTTAAATGTTATAAATTGTTAGAATGATAAAAGCTGCCGAAACTCAAAGATCCAGTTTTCCATAGTGATGCTTTACCGCATGATTATCTTTTATTTAGCAGGTCTTATCCTAAATAATCATATAGTGAAAATTGACATGTAGTCACTCAAACTGTAATGAATTTCGGTTAATTCAGTATTATTTGGGGGGTAATTTATAAATTAGTTTTAATTAATATTACTCATGTGAAAATCTCTTACAATAGGAGGGGAAACTGTGGTCAAGATGTATTATACGAGAGATGAATAAATAAAAAAGAGTTGAATATTACCTCTTAGGGAAACTGTTATGCAAATATTTCTTCATTGTAGATTTTGTAAAATCTATAATTTCAGCATGAATAACAAAATCAGAAGTAATTCATTTCTATACTCATTTTGAGGAGCACAGAAATTTGATGATTTTGGTATACAAAACATGTTGTAAAATGTTCATATATAAATTAATATTTATCAGTGAAGCTGCATTGAGAATATGCAAATATCCTCAGTACAGCCTAAGGTTCCCTCAGTTTATGACATTCAGGTAAAGTCATGAGCTTTCTTATGTAAAACACCTTGACTTAAAGTAAATAATTTGAATTTTCTCATTAGGATTTCACTTGGCAATACTTGTAAATAGTGTGCAAGTTTTACATATAAAATATATAAACTACAGCATCATGGCATTTAAGAAATGTGCACTAGAACCGGGCGATGGTGGCACACACCTTTAATCCCAGCACTCAGGAGGCAGATCTCTGTGAGTTTTAGGCCAGCCTGGTCTACAGAGCTAAATTCAGGACAGGCACCAAAGCTACACAGAGAAACCCTGTCTCGAAAAACCAAAGAAATGCACACTAAAACTAACTCTGTTTGTTCAGTTATGATCAAATGTGTGCTCTTTCAGTACATGTAATTACAGCTCTCTAGTAACAGAGATTCTCTTGATAGTGGAATTCCTTAAACTGCCTAATATATATATTTTCACACATACAATGTCTAGTGACACAGTTCCAGGTTTAGAATATTTGTACAGTCAATTACTTTTTCATGAATGGTACTATAAGTAGTTTTCTGTCTGCATATCTGTTTTATAAATGGGAGCATGGAAGCAGTTAGAGATTTAGAAGCTCTTCTTGGGTCAGAGGTCTACTAACTGGCAGGATCATGCTGCTAAGCAATTAATTTAGTACATCTTTTGTGCTTTTAATAGACTCTTTTCAATCTCATTTGATAACTTAGCCTAATAACATTTTAATTTTAATTGAAATGTATTATTCTTCAAGGCAGAAACAAACCATTCAATTTTCACTTAAGTTTCTATAAATTAATTTGGATTTCTGTACCCCTAGAGATGTTTAGGCTTCAGAGACCAAGGGACTTCATTTCTTTATTCTGCCCTAAATTCTGATGAACTCTCAGACAAATGATCAGACAAGTGACTTTTGTGAAAACATCAATTTATCACATAAATGAATGTTATCTACAAAATGGCAGAATGTGTAATTTACAGATAAGAAAATTTGATTGTACTAACTTTGTACTTTTCTCATAAAGATAAACAACAAAATTATATATAACTTGATTAGTTACTCCAATAAATTCCCAAGTTCATTTATGCTTATATTTTTAAAAATCAGTCCAACAAATTCTTTTGATAACAAATAAGCCAGTGGAAAATGATATTAATTTTTCTTTCAAGGTGGCACCTAGAATTACTATATCCAACTATCAATCTATACTGCAACTATCCTAAAACATACAGACCTACCTTGAAGGAGGAAGAGAACAGAAAATGGTAATTTCTCAATATTTATGATATAGTGTTACTCATTAAGAACACTGAGGTAATCTCCCAAAGGTACTACCAAAATAATTATGAAAGAAATGATGGCTGAAACACTAGCAAGATCTCCTGGGTGGAAGTCGAATAAACTTGATAGAATAAGAGCGCTGTGGTCAGCAGTCTTGACATCTTCTCATTTCCTTCCCGTTGGCACATGGTTCTGTCCACTTTCCTTCACAAAATGTCACTTGCACATCCAAAATAGCTGTGTGAGGATAGATGACTTCCACAGTGCATGCCAGATGCATCTTTGTGTCAATTTCAGATGTCAAAGGGGTTAGGTTTAAAGTGTCATTTACTTGGCAGAATTTGGGCAAATGGATAGAAATACAAGCATACAGTAAATTAGAAAATGATCTAAGAAATGAAGCCCATCTGCAATCAAAATCATACCTTTAATACTTTACCTAAATTTGTACAAATATCTTTTTCCAACTTTAATAGTCATAAAGATTACAAAAACTTTTCATAGTGTGGATGTG
>CABHPH010152226.1:55160-82479 GCA_902168325.1 Peromyscus nudipes | reverse complement strand
CCTCACCGGATCCTCAGCTGGTCTTGCTTCCTCAGACTGGATGCCCCGAGCCCTCATCCAGAATGGGTCTCAGCTGAACTGCTGCTAGAAGCCTGAAAGCTTAACCAGCCACATGCTTCTCCAGGCCAAAGGCCTCTCCAGGCCAAAGGCCTGCTCAGGCCAAATGCCTCGAGTTTCTGGTCCTCACGCCTTATATACTTTTCTGCTTTCTACCACCACTCCCTGGGATTAAAGGCTGACTTTCTGGGATTAAAGGCGTGGGTCACCATGCTTGGGTGTATCCTTGAACACATGAATTTCTGCCTCTGGAATGCTAGGATTAAAGGAGTATGCTACCACTGCCTAACCTCTATGTTTAATATTGTGGCTGTCCTGTTCTCTGACCCCAGATAAGTTTATTAGCATACACAATATTTTGGGGAACACAATACCCCCACAGGGGTGAAATGCATAGAGATCATAGAAATAGGAATAGCCACCACTAACCTTAGCTCACCATGCTGCCTTAGCTTCCCAAGAGAACCAGCTTCTTCCCGTCTAACCTGCGCCTTTATTGCCTTGCTGTTCTGCCTTCTCATTGGCTCTTAGCCCAGCCACCTCACTTCCTTGTCACTGCCTGTCTGTACAGACCTCCAGGTCTCTATGGTTGGTACTGTGATTAAAGGTGTGTGTCACCATGCTTGGATGTGTCCTTGAACACACAGAGACTCTGCCTGCCATGTGATCGGATTAAGGGCATGTGCCACCACTGCCAGACTTCTGCTTAATGGCTATAACCTCTGATTCCCAGGCAACTTTATTTATTAACATACAAATAAAATATCATCACCACATTTCAGCACTATGATTTCACCACACATTATGATTGGGGCTAGAGAGATGCCTCAGCAGTTGTGAATGCTTACTTGTGTTGCAGAGAACCTGAATTGGCTCCCAGAGTCCAGGTTAGGCAGCTCACAACGGCTTGTGAGTCCAGCCCCAGGGGATCTGATACCCTTTTCTTGAATCTGTGGGCGCCTGTACTCACATGCATGTACCTACACACACACACACACACACACACACACACACATATGAGTGTGTGTGTGTGTGTATGTGTGTTGTGTATAATTTTTGCCCCTGTCTTTCTGAATCCTCCCAGACTTCCCTAGGGCTGACCCCAAACCCAAATGACTAGACAACACTAATTAAAATGGGTGGGTTTTTAAACAAAAAAAAAAAGAGGAATTCCCAATTAGTTTTTCTTATATGATAATTTAAAAGCTGAATGTATTATTCTATTTAAATACACTTTGAATCAAATTATATATTATGAATATTATAGTTTACTATTTGAAACCTACCAAGTATACTCACATAGTTATAAAAATATTGACCTTATAAAAATTAAATAATTTTTTTTATGATTTTAATAATGACCCATATTGTCATGAATATATTGAACATATAAAATTTAAATAAATTTTCTATGATACTAATATGACATTAATATAAAGTAATTTATCTTATTAAATATTTCCAGAAAAATATAAAGAAGTATATTTAAAAGACTAAGTAACATAAGCTACCCCCTATCAGAACAATGGATAGAAGATAAATAGCACTTCATATTTATACGGTAAATAGCATTTTGCTGGTTGATATTTTTAGATCATGGGTTGATCCAATTTAATTCATTTAATTAGTTCAAGACAAAGGCTTTAAGTTTGACATATATATCTATTTTTATGAGGGTTTCTTCTGAACTGGGATTATCTATTATTGTAATGAAAGTTCTTATAAAATTTGCCAGTCTTCAATGAAGCAGGGTCCTGTGCTTTTGTTCCCTTTGGGGGAGGGGGCCAAGTAGGCACAGTCAAATCACACAGACTCTGGGAGAACATCCAAACAACAAGCTCAGTTTATTCAGGAAGAGGCAGGCCTTATATACCCTCCACCCCATCCTGGGGGGAGGTCTGATGAATATGCCTCTGCTGCTGTGACATAGCTGCCTCTCATTGGTCCAGGTCATCTCCAGATCATGTTTCAGCTGTTACTAAGGCCCTTAGGCAGACCCAGGTTGGCTCTCAGAAAGTATCTTTTTTACTTGTTTGGGCTGGCTGGCCCTCAAGCCTGTTAAGGATGATTCATCCCACACTTCAATTTTATCAATTTCTTCAGAATAAATGTGTAAACTTAAAACAAAAATCATCTTTTGATATGCTTGAAGTATTCTGTGACTCATCATAACAAGGCAGTCTTTCCTAAGATTGTACAGAATTTGCTGGTTTGCATCAACAAAACTTTACATGGAAATCACAACACATTTAAAGAAAAGAAGTTTACCTAAACGAAATCTCACTCTCCTTTTATGGAGGAACTAAAATCACTTCCACAGAGTAGTGATCTGAGAAGATTTAAAAGGAGTTTATTAGCTGTACATTATGTTTTACTGCTACATACATTAGTAACTTAGGAGAAAGGAAATAAGGATAGTATAATATGCTTCTAAACTACTGCTTTTTTCAAAGCACTATTACTGAGATATCTATGAACTCAATTGAATCTACTCATGAATCTTTTAAATCAATTTATTTTTATATGATCTTATATTGCAGCTCATATGTGAGCTGAATGACAGAATCATGTCAACTATGTGATACTATTTTACATTCTCAAAATGTTCAACTACATGCTGGTTATTTATTTTTTGGCAGTTAAATGCATCAAACATATGAAATTAAAATTAAAATAGAGACATAGTCTATGGTTTTAAATAGTGTGTAATACAGAGTTTAGAACAAAAAATTTTATAATATGAACAAAATGCTACACATTAAGTATAAAGTCCAAATTTATTACTCAATATACACATTTACACAAAATAGATATAAATATATAACTAATACTTAAATGTCTGGTACTCAGAGAAATTAATACTTTAAAGACTACAATAAACATATGTTCAATTGATTTTATCAGAAAATGATCAGTATTCATGGGTTTTAAGATTTAAATAATATAAACAAGCTCATTACTTTGAATGAACCTCAGAAAATACAAATTTTATTTATTATATTTTACTAATACACGTTAATGTATTAAAAAAAACTAAGTATATTTATTTCAATATTCTTTGAATGACATTAGTATGTCTTCTCTGGAGAAATGTTTTCCTCAGTCCTTTGCATTTGTTTTGTCTGTGTGTTTGCATGTGTAGATGTATGCATGTGTGTTTGTGTGTGCACACTTGTCTATGTGTTTGCTTGTATGTCTGTATATGTTGTAGCACCTTGTGTGTATGTGGAGCTCCTTCCTTTAGGCACACACAAAGGCCTGAGTAAAATAGTGTTATCCTCTATTAACCTTTTACTTAATACCTTGAGCCATGGTGCCTTTCCCCACTGCATGCCCTCAGACGTTTTGTCAAAATTAAACTGACTATAAATGTGTAGATTTGTGTCTCAGCTTTTTTTTTTCTGTTCCATTTTCCTATTAGGCTAAGTCCCCTGGTTCCATAAAACTTTTATGCTAGTTTCTTTGTATTTCAAACAAAAATGTCAGCATAGTTTGATAGAATTCGTCTTTAATCTATAGATCTCTTTGGATGGCAAAGAAAATTTAATAGTATTCCTTCGGCATTCGGTTCTCTGAGACCCTACCAAATTGATGAATAGGACTTGCATACAGAACACTAGACTTTTAAAACTACTTGTAATCCAGTTTTTGGAACTTAACAATCCATATGGTCTGTCTTGATCGCAGCAGTGCTCACTTTCCATAGCAAATTTTCAATGCTAGTCAGTTTTTCGCTGATGTGATAAATACCCAAGAGGAACAGCTTAAGAGGTAGGTTTTAATTTGACTCAGAGCCAAATTACAGAAGTTACAATCCAGAGAAGGTGTAGTGATATTGTGTTCCCCAAAATATTGTGTACCCTAATAAACTTATCTGGGGTCAGAGAACAAAACAGCCACTAGACATAGAGGCCAGAAAATAGTGGCACTCACACCTTTAATTCTAGCATTCTTAAGGCAGAGATCCATCGGATCTCTATGAGTTCAAGGCCACACTGGAAACAGCCAGGCATGGTGACACATGCCCTTAATCCCAGGAAGTAATGGCAGAAAGCTGAAAAGTATATAAGGTGTGAGGATCAGGAACTAGAGCCTGGTTAAGCTTTTAGGCCTTGAGCAGCACAGTTCAGCTGAGATCCATTTGGACCAGGACTCAGAAGCTTCCAGTCTGAGGAAACAGGATCAGCTGAGGAATTCGTAAGGTGAGGTGGCTGTGGCTTGTTCTGCTTCTCTGATCTTCCAGCATTCACCCTAATACCTGACTCCAGGTTTGTTTTTATTAAAAAGACCATTTAAGATTTGTGCTACAAGAAGGCTTGATCCATTCTTTTGGGTTCCATGGAGAAGAAAAATATCATGTTATCAGGGATGCTTGACAGCAGAAGTTGTCACCCTAAAGCAGCTAGAAAGGGGGGGATAAGGTTCTGGGCACTGAGAGGGAGGGGCAGAGCCAATACAAGCCCCCAGGGACCTACTTGGTTCTTAAACTTGGTGTATATCTTGCTATCTGTCAAGAATAGCATGGATTAGAAATTTATCAATGGATTTATCCGTTGATGAGGTCAGTGTCCTTTTGGTCCATCTACCTCTCAGTGATTGACTCTACCAGCCAAGGGTCAAACTTCCAAAACAAGAGCCCCATCTTATTCAAATTATAAAACTTATCGTACTTTTCAGCTTTAGAGCTACATACCTGTGTAGAATTTATATTTTTCCTGATTGTTCTGAGTTATTTCCTTGCAGTTTCTTGAAATATGTTGAGCTTTTTTTCCTGTCTTACCCTCTCTGACTCTCCTCTTTCTCCCTTCTCCTTCTCTTTTCCTCTCCCAATCTCTTCTTCTTAATTCACTGATTTTACTTCATAGGGATATAGATGTATTTCTTCAGCATTAGCTACTGAATGATTATTCCACTATGAGGTATTATGTCTTCTTGCTTTTTCATGTTTCTTACTCGTTATGTTAGTATCTGCATTTAAAGACATTAGAATTTATTCCAGATGTGCAGACTGGCTTTGTCTAGGAGAACCCTTCTTCACCCGTTTTTTTTTCTATCCAAATATTCTACAATGGCCATTTAACATGATCCACAGATGGACTTTTCTATGAATCCTCTGGCATGCTGGCTCTGTGTCTGGGGTTTAATCCCTGGGTTAAACTTGCTGACTAGATCTGTGGGGATGAGCACGCAGACTATATCTTCAGGACATGTACTAAAGACTAACTCTGACAGGTTGATCTAGTACTGGGTAAGCTTTAAGCCTGAAAATGCAGGTACAAACTAGATACTATGGAGTCCAAATTTTCAGGTATGGATAGAATCTGGGTATATGGAATCTGTCCTGGAAATTGGGTCTGCAGGAGTGAACTTGGAGCCCCAATATCATGACCTTTGCTTAGTATTGTTATCTCCTAGTATAATCCTGACCCTTGGGTCTCCTAGTTATGGGACTTACTGAGAGCCCAGGGCCAGCCTTAAGTTGAAGTTGGTGGGAAGAAGCTAATCCAGAATCTTGAAAGACAGATTCTAATCTTATGCATGGAACTGCAGATGCTCTCTTGGAAGTGGACCTATTGAAGGCAATTTGGGAATTTGATCTACTGAATGCATTCTGTAGCCTAGGTGAATAAATGCTTATCTAGAGGCTACATCCATGAGAGGTAACTTGAGATCTACTGCTGCAAGAGTCTACCTAGACTTTGCTTCCATAATGAGGGCTTTCAGTGGCACAGGCCTGGAGCTGAAGGTAAAGACAAACCTTTCCATAGTAGGCAGGGGTTTGTAGTTGAGGATGAGTTGTATATCTTTTAAATCTCTATTCCTGACCTTCTTGAAATACATCTTTTCACATAATATAATGTATTGCTTAACAGCAGGAATACGTTCAGAGAAATGCTGGCTAGGGATTTTTAGCACTGTAGGAACTCCAGAGTGTATTCTTTACCCAAATCAGTAAGGAGAATGTCAGTCACTCTATGTGGCCTCTTGGTAATCAGGAACTGATAAACATGAGGTATATGAGGATGCTTCAAGCAAGATATGCACACCATTTTAAAGTAAATTTTTTAATGTATAAATAAAAGGAGAATGCTCTAAAATGATGATATAAAAGCTAAGTATAGTAACTCTATGTGGTAATAATAGACATTTGTAATAAGTATCATTATCAAGTATTAAATATTTACACAATCATATGTGCTATACTTTTATAGACTTGGAATATAATGATTTGTTTAACTCAGCATCTCCACAAATAGTTCAGCAATGCCTTTGCCTTTGTGCAATAACGTTAAGAAGGCCATAATATAAATGGATGGAGCTGGAAATAATCATTCGAGTAAGGTAACCCACATTCAGAAAGGCAAATGCCACATGTTCGCTCTTAGATATGGATGATAGCTTTGACTCTGTAGGTATGTGTTTTTGAATGGGCAGATTCAATACTAGAAGGTAATAAACTAATAAGGGGCCATTTGGGGGTATTTCATGGATGGACAAATGGATAAAATGTAAGGTTGGGGAAGAGGAGAAAGACACAATAGGAAGGACTTAATGGGGTGTGGAGTTGGGAGACATGGTAGAGGATGGGGCATGATAACTAAAATTAAACACCTTCAAAAATGCCATATGGAAACTTACTGTGGAAGCTTCCTAAAATATGTACAGATGCATATACAAAAGAAATACGTTAATAGGGTTTAAATGGAGTTACTCTACAAAAGGGGTGTGATAATACCTCCCCAGGCACCATGGAATATCAAATAAAAAGTTCAGTGCCAGGTATGGTATGCCTCTTTTTGAGCTGTTGGTCAGTGGAGTCCCATAGACCCACACAAAACCAGAAAAGACTATTGCCATTGCCCTTGGTTTCCCTGCAGAACTTGATTGAAAGACCTTATTCTGAAGACCCCACATACCTGAAGCCTAAGACATGGAGAAACTAAGTTGGTATTGAACTGGAGCCTTCATATCTGCTGGATAGCTTTCATAGTGCTGGAAAGGTTCTATTTATACTACAGGGGGAGAAATGTCATGAACAGTTTTACACAGCTGTGAAACCTAGGAGCCATAATAACTACTCATCTGCCAAGATATGCCCACTGATGTAATATTTGCATGCATGGTATGCTTTCTGATTGGATTTAAGATCTGTTCCACAAGATAGATCCTATATTTGGTACAGTATCTAAAACCTGTGGCTAAACAGATAGTAGGCCCTAGAGAAAAACCTACTACTAATACTCTGCATACGGAACACAGTACTAACTGACTCCTACACTTCTCATTACACTCATAGCTTAGTTCACCTCTCAACACTCATCAGATAAGCTCTCTTTTGCATTGGATAGTTACTGACTTCCAACTGGAATCCCAGCCAGAAGGGTGGTAATCTTATGGCTGTCCCCCAAAGATCAAAAATCCTCATTAAAGAAGGTAGAATGATCACAATCTCAAAACAGAGTAGATACCCACAGTGAAACAATATTTATTGAACATGACGGAAGAGTCACACACATGAGCTAATAGTGGCTGTCACTACATATGCATGATCTTACACAAGATCAAGCCAACCAAACTCCCAGCAGGAAATGGGGAATGGGATCATGAAGCCCCACTCTTTTCTGAGGACTATTGAAAACGGGTGGCTGCTAAGGGAAGACGAGTCAGGAGTGCAGTCCTCGAAAGGCTTCCCATACTCTAACATATGGTCAGACTCTCATGCCGTGCAGGTAGCACTAAATAGATTCAATGGTTCTGAAAAATGGGAATAGCAACATAAATATGGGAGTCAAAAGAGGCAGTGGGGACAGATGAGAAATTAGAGAGGAAAGAATGAGGTTGGATTTGGTCATAATTATAGGTATGTATCAATATTAAATAAAATTATTTGTCAAGTTGTTATAATTTTATGGAGCCACTTTCATACATAAAGCCTGTTATGGACCAAAACATAGCCCTTATGCAACACATGAGTGTATTTCTCTGCTCCACTCAGGTGCAGCGTCTTAGCTCTTGTGAAGGTCTTTTGGCTCAGGGATGATTATTCCAATTGATGTTTCTGTCAAGTATGAGCGGTACATAGCCCTATTCCTCCATCTTGTGATTTGAAAAGAATATCAAATTAATAATATTTTATTATTTTAGTAAGTTCTATTTTAGATGCAAAGTTTGGAATTTGAGTTCATGAAACTCCCAATCATACTCTTTCTACATGTGTGGTATACCCAAATGAAACTGGGTGAAAGTGCAGAGTATTTAGAATACAGATCACAGAGTATGTAGACAGGGAATATGGCATACAGATGGTTTAGAGTGGAGACATAACAATTGAAGAGAAATCCAAGTGTCTCAAAGCTATAGGGGCAAAGGACAGATTATGACATCACTGTGTTTCCTGTTGACTGGTTGCACCCATAACATTTAAATACATATTCCTGCTTTTTAGAGCATAGCTGATATAGATGACACTATCCTATGAATAATGTAGCAAGATCATTGAAAAGTGAACCCTCTTCTCTCTGACAAAAGCCTTTTCCCTAAAGTGAAATGCCAGTGGGTCCTCAGTAGCTGAGAAACCTTAGCTTACTTCTTGACTGCCTAGTGGCAATTGAGTGAATTAATACATGTAAAGCTCTTCAGTGGTGGAGAACATGTTGTAAGTGCTCAATAAACATTAGCCATCATTGACATTATGGATTTTGCTTCCCTAGATCTTAGCTTAGTGCAAAATAAACAGCTTCTTAGAGGACTAGGTTCAGATTCAACACTCTTTATCCACTGAAAAGTGGAAGACAGTATGAATAAAATATGGCCATATTTCTATAATACCCTAGGATCCTCTAATTGAAATGCACTGGCAAACACCTAAGACCTTGTTGTAATTGGTGAATAGTAGCAAACTCATTTTGCCATTCTTAAGGATTATTTCATAAATTAATAGCTTCATGCATTGAGAATGAAGAACCAAATATGCTGTCTAGAATAAAGCTACATCCAAATAGATTGAATTTAAGAATGTCCTTTCTAGCAGGGTGTCCTAAATGACATATCTCATACCCTTAAATAAAACATGGTCTGGAGGTAATAAATTTGGATGATTTAAAATGAAATGTGAATTTATTTCCCAAATGATGCTCCAGGGAATATGTCTCTTTATATTATTGTCTAATCTGTTCTATCCTGGTGTCAGCAGGTAGAAGTTCCTAAAATTTTCCAGTCTGATTTCTTCCTTTATCCTTCCCTCAATGGCCATCCCTCTGGCAAGCTTTGTGTGGCTCTCCATTGCTTTGGTAGCATCCCTCCTGACTTTGTGTGGTTTTCAACTGAGACCTTGTCATCACATCCTCACTTCTACAAAAATTCTCATCCTGTCCACACAGTAAGCTCTCAGATAAAAGAAGCCCCCTCTTTACCTTGAGATTCTATGAGCTTGGGATGATTCCTTGGATATGGCAGTTACTCAATAAATGTTTAATGTAGGAGAGACGAGGGAGGTCAGCATATCATATGATATCGATCTTTCACTTTGCTCAGGCTTTACATCCCTTAATATTTCTTTTAATCATCTAGGCACTTTGAACAGCTAAAATATACTCCTTTAGATAAAGATTTATCTCTAAAAGTTTTGATCCATTACCATAAAAATTTAGAATCTTATAATGCTTTTAAAATTATCACAGCATTATTTTAAAATCACTTTATTGATCAAGAGAAATATCTATATCTATATCTATAGATATCAGTATTTTTACCACTTATAAGTATAAGGTAGAAACATTTTCACTGTATATTAGCTGAAGATGGAACTCAAATAATAAATAAAGGAAAAATACGTTTGGTGTTAAGAAAACTCTTATTCAACCTTCAGAATCTCTCCTAAATAACTGTTTTATATATTGTCTCTGATTTTTATTCCTTCATGGGGGCTACTGAAACACCTGTACTGTTTCCATGGCTTGTGTATAACACTGATACTGTCACACATCACTCTATCTTGTGATTATTTTCATGCCCGTCTCCTTAACAAGAGAATGGGCTCCCAGACCAGGGCTTTGATCTTTTCTTGCCACTCATACCAAGAACAGTGCCTGCCACAGGATTAGTACTTAGAAAACTATTTTTGAATTGAAACTGTGTGACAATGAATGGAACAAAGAGCCATGCATTCCATTTCGGATCACTCGCTTGCTTTGAAAGTGACTACATAAAGGATTTCTAATTCAGGATGATCTATTATAACCATCGCATGGAAGCCATTATTTTCAGAGAGCATGATGATAGCTTTGGTGTGTTGAAATAGATTACAAAGGCTTTGGCTTGAAATGCTGCTGCTCAAAACAGAGAAAGAATAATCAAAAATTGATAAACTTGTAACAAAACAAAAATGAGCCTCAGTGTTTCTGTTATTATTCTACAGTGGACGAGGGATTTCTAGATTGCTTTCTAAGTCCTCAAATAACAATTTTTTTTCTGCTCATAGAGTAAATGGAAAAAAAAGTAATGAGTCACGGGGGATTGTTTTCAACTTGCATTTGTCACACAACAAAAACGTGCCTTGTTTTGATTGGTAGAGCTCAAGTTAATTTATAAGTAAGATTTTTCACACATGGGTACAAACAAACACACACACACACATATATATATATACACAAACACATATGCACAAACACACACACATATGCATGTACACATATACATGCAAACATACCTGCACACACATAAACATATACACACATACACAAACACACATGCACGAATACACATACATAAACACATACAGGCATGCACACACATACATGTGCACATATACAAACACATGCATACACATACACACGCAAATGCACACACACACACACACACACACACACATACACACACACACACACACTTTCCAAGAAAAAGTCCACAGTATAATATGCCATTATATGTATTTGGAAATTGACCCAGATGCAAGATTATTCCAAATAGATGTACATACAGATATAATTTTTGTCTGAAAAGTTCTAGTTTCAAATACCATTCAATCATATCTCAACTATATTATTTCCAAACAAGTGGTTTCCAGAAACTTCAATATTATTAAAGTAAGGTAATAAATATTTTAAGCTCATGGAATAGTGTTTGCTCCTAAGTTTAATTAGAACATACATAGTGTGTAGATTATCTGCAAATCAAGGCTTGATCTACCAATTTTACAGTACCATGCAACCATATTTGCTTAGGCATTTGTAAACAGATAGTTACATCTTGTTTTGAAGAATGACCTTTGGCTGATCAAAATGGAGACAAATGCTTTTCTCTGTTTACAAATTTAGGCTCATTCAGAAAACTTGAGTTCTGAATGGGTTCGAAGTATGATTTTAAGATTTTTTCCTATGTATTTTGAATGAATAGGATTGGGTGGGTGATTTGTAAACCTACATAAAACTGCCTGATATGATATCAGTAATGTGTCGAATAAACATTGGATTTGATATTCAAATACTAACCTCATAAAGAAAAACTACCTCCTCAATGCATCTAGAAAAGGAATCATTTGTAAAGGAATCACAGTTGAGGTTATTGCATGTGCTATTTGTCACATCATTTACAAGGTTCAAGTTTTATCCACTAAAACCAAAGTCACCAAATGGACTTATGTAACAAGCACATTTATTTGGATAGAGTGATTGTTATGAAGTTGATGAGTTACGAAGATATCCTATGAGTTTTAAAATATCACTACATCTGTACAGATGTTATAGTCCAGTGAACAGAAACAAACATTTTCATTTACATCAGCCTCTTTTTAAATTCTGATGAAATTATATATATATATATTTAAGTCATTAGTATTTCACTAGTTAAATGAAGGTTATTTACATAGGTAGAACAAAACAATTAGAGTTCTATTGAGTAGGCTTCAAGAGAGTGGATGCTGAAGTCAGGAAACACATGGGTTCAAACACTGGCCCCCCTTTATTTACTAGATGTATATTTTTGGACAAGATACTGAAATTTCTGTGTCTTTGCTTATTTCACCATGACATACAGGTGATAACAATTCATCTTTCATGCGTTTCATGGCAAGAAATATGGTAATAATCATATACTAAGGATGGTGCCAAATTCAGAATAAAACCTGAACAGGTGCAGACCTTTAATATAATCTGCATCTTAAGCATTATGTGGTGGTGATGCTGCCTCTCCTATTTTCGTTTCTTTTCTTTCTTTTCTTTTCTTTTTTTTTTTTTTTTTTGGTTTTTCGAGACAGGGTTTCTCTGTTTAGCTTTGCGCCTTTCCTGGAACTCACTTGGTAGCCCAGGCTGGCCTTGAACTCTCAGAGATGCGCCTGGCTCTCTCTCCCGAGTGCTGGGATTAAAGGCGTGCGCCACCACTGCCCGGCTTCTTTCTTATATATAATAGTAAAACATAATTTTTTAAACTCCTGAGTAGAATTAGGATGCCAATTAAATATGGACAAAGGACTTAATATTTTGGAATTGGAAGATACTGTCTTATGTAAGGCATATTTTAAGTCTCAACTTTATATCTTTTAATGCCTTTTATCTACTGATGAAATGCTACTTCCTATTCCATGATTTATCTGTATTTTAAAATATAAATATTATTATAAGAATTATAAGATAACTTAGAATATTATTGAAAAGGAAAAATTTACTCATAATGTGTTACGTTTATCACAACTCATACCATGAGCATCAAAGTTCAATTCTACAGTCATGGAGATGGTAGTTCTCAAACATTCTTTTTTTTAAAATTTAATCCCAGATAAGTTTTGATTTTAACAGAGAATATATTTTAACTAAAATGCCTAGAACAGATAGAATTTTGTATTTATACAAATTTTGATATAATTTTTATATAAATAGAATATATGTTTTTATATAAATAGAATAAAAACATGGAGCTGTTCTTTCATAGTATAGTCAGGAAAGCTCTATAAACAATGTTTTCTAGAAGAGAGATGAAGGGGCTCCTTTCTTTGGACTTCTTAGAATTATATGATGCAGGTGCATACTGTAGTATGTAAGTAGCATTTAGTAAGTGAAGGATTAAAATCATATTTTATAATGATTCTTATTGGAGGAAAGGAGTTTCAAAGAGAACTAAAAGCTCCTGAAAGTGGCCATTTTTATGTCTTATAGACAATGTGCATCAGGGAAATGAGATTTCATTTCATTCTTAAACAGTAATCATGGCAATCATGCTCGTCTGTGAAGTCTGTCACTGGGGACGGCCTCTAGCCCTTAAAACCAATTTCTTCTGCCAAAGAACTAAAAGAAAGTGACCATCAATAAAACCTCTGATGACTGAATGGGAAACTCAGGGGAGTCATTCTAAAGTTCCCCTGTACTCTATATCATGTGTCTACCCCCATAGTGTCTCAATGAGAGCTGAAAGGAATCTGGAGCTTTATTTAACTTTATTATTTTAAAATAATATATAACTAAATCTAATGGAGACATGCTATAATGCCTTTAGTTGTACGATCTATGCCTATTCTAGGAGACAATAATGGAAGCAGACTGACACAGAAGCTTTATTAGGGAATGGTTGGGGCAATGAATTTCTCAAGCCAAGCTCTGATTGGCAATCCATTCCCATTTATGTCACAGCTGTGCACCAAGCTCGGCTGGTGTCTGTGTACAGCTGGGATGAAGCTGTTGACAATATACAGAAATGAAAATCATTGTACTTTTGTTTGAACTGGTCCCTGATTTACGTTGATAAACAATAGCAGATTTTGTCTGCGTTTCTTTTTCTTCTTTTTTTAATCTTTATTTGTGATTTTTATTCTTTTCCTTTCTGGAAAATAACCACTACACAGTTATAACAATATCTCCTAATCATTGAAAATTTAAAATTCTTCCCTCTTATAAAATGGCAGTACTTGAAAACAAATAGAAAATTATAGAATGGTCAGAAAATATTTCCTTACTATCATAGGGTATTTTTTTTCTAGAAACATCAAGAACATTTTTGAAATACTGTGAAGACAAATCAAGTAATCTGAGGATTTCCCCCTTTATTAAACAACCTAATGGAAAACTTTGGTCATTCCAATTGAACTTTGTATAATAATGAAAATTCCAAATTCTTCCTACAAATCCTGTAGTAGGTACTTTTCTGTTACTATGACTAAGGGCTCCCAAAGAAGCAGCTTAAGGGAATGAGAGTTTATTTGGTTCACAGTTTAAGCTACACAGGCCATTATGGAGGAGAATTCATGACAGTCATGTCTTCCCCAAGACAGAGCTGTTCAGCAGACACTGCTCACCTCCTTCTGTCTCTGTGTCTGAGATCTCAAATGGGACAGGAAACTAAGCTTTACTCTACTATCTACATAGAATAATCCCGGAAGCTCACTGCTTCCATAAAGGATACACCTCCTAAAGGTTAAACCGCATTAGAAAACACTTCCATTAGCTTGGGACCAAATATAAAGACATATGTTCCTGTGGAGAATACCTTTTATTCAAACTGCAACCCACTGCATTACGGAAGAAACCAAACAAATAGATTACTTTGTCTTACAGGAACCATGACCTACAAAGAAATATTTCATTTGGTATTCAAATATTATGTTTTTTGTTTGTCTAGAAAGAGACACATTTTGAAACTCCATGATACACTAGAGTCAACAATATGTAGCATATTTCAAAGTACAAAATAATACACACTGTTAACATATAACAAATTAAAAAGTGAGAAAAAATGTGTGAGAACACAAATAATTATAAATTTAATTATGCCTGTAGGAAAATTATACATACAAATAGGGTATTTTTTATAGATGACACATGTGGAATAAGCTTTAAAGGAACAGCATTATCTGCACTTACCTCGCTGATTTCTTATCTCAAATACCAATGAAAACCCTTACTTTGTATAATCTATATACATTTATTAAAAGTTTAAAAGTAAACAGTGATAGAGTGGGTAGATATGGGAGGAGTTGGAAGAGGTAGTGAATATGATCAAAGTACATTGTATAAAATCATCAAACAATGAATTAAATATCATTTAAGTGAATAGTATTTAAAATGAATATTGAAATTGCCTCGGGACTATTTTATTTTTCTACCTTACAAATGAAGACATGTTCTTGATAGCAAAACCTAAATGTAAGATCATGGTCTGTTTGCTGGTAATGTCAGAAATTGGTTAGTCTTTAAACATATGAAAACCTTAGAAAAACGAGATTTCAAATGAAGAAGCCTTTGATGATTACATGATCTCTACTTCCACAGGTGGTAATCTATCATCTATGTATGTATGTATGTATGTATATATGTATGTATGTATGTATGTATGTATCTGTCTGCTATCTATCTATCTATCTATCTATCTATCTATCTATCTATCTATCTATGTAAAATAGATTCTTCTCGGACAATACATCCTGACCACAGCCTCCGCTCCACCTCTTCTCTCCCCCAGATCCACTGCTCTTCACTTTCCCTTAATCAAAGAACAGGCCTCCAAGAGATGACAAACACACACCACAAAATAAGAAACAGTAAGACAAGGCAAAAGCCCTCATATCGAGTCTAGACAAGGCATTGCAATTGAAGGAAGCGAATCCCAAAAGAAGGCAAAAGAGTCAGAGACACACCTGCTCCTGCTATTAGGAGTCTTCCCAGCTAGCACAAGAAAAATACACCTGGTGAGAAAGGTTTTATTTTCCATTTTTCATGCTCTATATAGCTGTAGAAGGAAGAAGAAAAAAAAGAGGTGAAGATTCAATTATCCTCAAGATAAAATTATGAAATCCATGTGTCTCTCTTGGCTCAATTAGGAAAAATACCCTACACATACATATACATATGTAAATTATATATATATTATACCCAAGTAATATAATATATAGTATATGTAACTATATATTATATAATACATATACAATATTTCTTGAAAAAGAAGAGAGAATTTTTAGCAGATATGATAAAGCTCATATTATATATTGGCTGCTTATATTTATTTATTTATTTATTTTGGTTTTTTGAGACAGGGTTTCTCTGTGTAGCTTTGCGCCTTTCCTGGAACTCACTTGGTAGCCCAGGTTGGCCTTGAACTCACAGCGATCCACCTGGCTCTGCCTCCCGAGTGCTGGGATTAAAGGCGTGCGCCACCATTTTGAATTTAATGTGGAAGTTCTTAGAGGAGACTCAGCATTTGTTCTTATACTAATAAATTTAGAAAAAAATCTTAGGCAAAATATAATCATGAAAATATGAATTTCTCTCAGGTAAATATTCAGTTGAATCTAGGTGCTATTATTGTTATTGTTATTATTATTATTATTCAATGGATTCTAGCAAGTATTATTGCATTGCTGTCTTGTTCCAACCTTTTGCTCAGATCTTGTTCAAGCATTTGCTTGGAAACTCAATCATTATGCCTCAAGAGCTTCGCAAATACTTCATTGGGACCACTTCTTTTGATGTTAAGGGCTTTGACCACCTGCCCCAATGCCCCAGATAACATTCTACATACAGGGTAACTGGTGCTCATTACCCTACTTAAAGTATTCATTTATCTGTAGAATTTTTCACCTTCTACTATATCACATAATTCATTTTTAATATCCCTCTTAATTATGTTCACCACTTCCGTTACCAGAGTGTAAGATTTATGGAACTAAATTTTTCTGTTTTCCTTACTTATAGATTCATAAATAAGGTCTGAAATCTCATTAAATATTCCTAAATTTATGCTTCACTAAACAAATTGTAAAAGATATATATTTCTTATTGGTTCCAAGATATATTCACTAGCCATTCTTGGAACTTCTGTTAAATAGACTTGAGATCCAATCAATATGCCAGCCAAAAAGCTACTGTGGATTAATGAGACAATGACTTTTGATTTGTAAAGACCTAGAAGTTTTCTTGTAATATTTAAGTTACTCTTTCAATGCTCTCTTTGTAGTACTCTCACTTGACTTAAGTATATTTGATCCTGATTTTTATCCCAGAATGTTAAATTCTCTATCTTGGAAATAAATGACTTCATCAACGTCAATGAGAAATTTTCTCAATGCCAAAAATCGAAACAAAATTTGTTTGAATGGAAGTAAGGACTGAAACAGGTTATTGTTCTTTTTTTTTCCTCCCTGATGGCCTCAAAATACAGATGAGTTTGTCAAATAAGCTTTCCCCTACTATTAAGTACTCCATAGATAAGTCAATATTAATGTCATTTGACATTAATAATGCTTATCCCAATGGTAGGGAAATGTTTAAAAATATTAATCTGTTGCATTTAAACACTTCTTTAAATATTATTAAAAGGTTGCATCACTGTCAAATTGATAACAATGCTTCACAGCACCATTAATTACAAGCTTTTGATTGGTAGCAAACAACTCACATTGGCTTTGGTGTGAGATTCCTACTTTGGATAGTGGGAGTAAACACACACAAACAAAGCAAACGTGTATTTATTCATTGTCCTTTCAGGCAGAAGGTGTGGTATGGTGTGGTGTGGTGTGTGTGTGTATGTGTGTGTGTGTGTGTGTGTGTTTGTGTGTGTGCACATGTGTTACATGTACGTGTGAATACCTATTATCACCTTGTAGGCACATGTAAATATACTCACAGATCAACTACTTGGGGACCAGGTGTAATAATAATCTGTTTTAAACTCAAGTCACTCACCAGGATGTTGCTGTGGAAAACTTTTGATTCATTTTAATAATAAGCGTTTGACTTGTGTACACAGTTTATGAACTTGATGAATATCATAAAGAAAACCCCATTTCATGCCACTTGCTCTATTTCATGTCCAATTTCAGCAAACTTGATTATGTGGTTTTGCAACTTGTAGACTAGAAACAGATGACGGTTGTAGGAAGAAATAGCTGTTACTGTGTTCTGGGAAAAAAACAAAAGAAAAGATGATAGCTGACTGAATAATTATCCCATTGGTTGAAAAAATGCTCACAGTAGTCATGGGCCATTTACTGTACAGCTAATAAATCTTATCTACTTGGCTAGTGTATGACTTCCATCAGAACGTGTGGCTTTACTACATGAGGGTTGTGATCCATAAGATGCTTGAAGGAGTATCCTTATATTGTTCCTGGATAAAATGTGGGAAGCAAAAACACTTGTGCAAAGTTTTTGGATGTCAAATAATATACATTAAAAACATGTTTTGTAATTTTAAGAAACTATGTCAATGGAGGTTATTACTATCATTATTTCTATACTTCTGCCTCTTGTTATTTGACATACTGATCCTGTGTGAAAATAAGTTAAAATATGGTCTACTTACGAAATCTTTTAGTAAATTTCAGAAATAACATTCAAAACATAATTTCTTTATATTTTATTCTTAATAATTTACTGACTGAGACATTCACAATGTCATTTAATATTTAAGTGTGTGTCTGTCTTAGTAAAATGGAAATACATTGAAAATGATAGAATTTCCAATGTTGTGTTGACCAGGTTTAAAAGTTTTGAGTCTATCTCATTGTGAAACCATGTACTATGCTCCCAGAGCCAGGATATGATATTTTTGTAAAGACTAAGACATAAATTTAATTTGTATACAAGTTTCCATTTTCATTTCATTGTCATGTTTCTGTAAATCAGGGTCACCTTTCTTAGAAAGGTTATATAGAGAGAAAAGGTAAATATATAGAGATGAAAAGGTAAAACTGTAGGCCCACTGAATTGCTTGGATATGTTAGCTAGAGCTCATCACTATGACATAGTATTTGGGAGAATTAAGTTGAAAGAGGAATTATTTATTTCTGAAATCGGTTTCAGATTATTCAGAGCGTGGTCAGTTAGACCTATTTCTTGGGTGTGAAGTGAGGCAGAAAATGCTGGTGGACAGGGTGTGGTGTAGTGAAGATGATTCCCTCATGGCAACTAGGAGAAGAGACACAAACAGGACCAAGGTACAAACAAGAAGCCAGAACCAAGGTATCACCTTCAAAGGGACACCTTCACTCACCTCTTGCCCCTGCCTGGTATCAACTCATAATGTCTTGTTTAGTATGAACTCAGAATACATTATCCCGCTAATGAAGTTGGTGCCTCTAGATCTTATCACCTTTCCATAGCACTATAAACTGGGGGTGGGGGGGAGGAGCTATCAACACATGAGAGTTTTGTGGGACTTTTCATATCTGAAACAATGATATTATATGCAGTTCTCATGATTGAAGTAGACCTGTCTCAGCTACATTGTCTATTAAGATATATTAGCTAAGAACTTGACAGATAGAATACTGACTTTAATGAAAAAAGTAGAACTTAGTAATTAAAATAAATTATAACCCATTTTGTCCAAAATCTGTGTGTCAATCATCTTATTTAATGTCATCCATTCATGCACAGTAATAGAGTTTAAATGAGATATCTTCAGATGTTAAAGTTAATGTTTTCTGGTAACAGGCAATGGATATATTTTAATAAAGATAATGACAAAAGCAAGGGACATTGAGAGTATGTGTCAGAACATCTCCCGATACATAGAAATGCCTGTCTAGTGTCAGAACAGCACTAACAATTGCCAGAGGAGCAATAACAAACACAGTCATTTGCTAAGATTGAAAGATGTTTCAGCAGTGAAAAGAGGATTTGGGGACAAATCTTTTTTTTATTTTAATTTTTCTATTCATCTATTTTATATCCCAGCTGCAGCCTCTCCCCACTCTTCCCTCCCATTCCCTCTCCTCCCTGCCTCCCTGAGCTCCTCTTCTGTCTCTATCCAGGAAAAGACAGGTCTCCCCTGAGTATCAATAAAACATGGCATATCAAAAGGCAGTAAGACTAAGCACCTCCTCCTGTATTAAGGCTGGGCAAGGAGACCCAGTAAGAGGAGTAAGATCCCAAAAGACAGTAAAGGAGTCTGAGACAGACCCTGTTCCCGCTGTTAGGAGTCCCATAAGAGGACCAAGCTACCCAACCATCACATATATGCAGATCCACTATGAGAGTGAGTATCATACAGGCTCCCGGTTGTTGGTTCAGCCTCTGTGAGCCCCTGTGAGCCCAGGTTAGTTGATACTGTGAATTTTCTTTTGGTGTCCTTGACCCCTCTGACTCCTGCAATCCTTTCTCCGCCTCCTTTTCTTCCTCCTCTGCAGGATTCCCAAACGCTGTCTAGTGTTTGGCTGTGTGTCTCTGCATCTGCCTCTTTATCAGTGGCTGGTTGACACCTTTCCGATGACAGTTGGGACAGGCACCAATCTGGTCACTGGAGACAGCCAGTTCAGGCCACTCATCTGCTATTGCTAGGAGTCTAAGCTGGGTTCTCTTTTTAAACCCCCTGGAAGATTCCCTTGTGTCGGGCTTCCACCCAGCACCACAATGCCCCCACCCTCAGCAGTCCCCCCTCAGCACTCTCCGCAGCCCCGTGTCCTCTCCCCCAACCGACTGCTCCTGTTCCCATCCCCACCTGTCCTCAGTCAGTCCACTCACAAAATCTCTTCTATTTCCCCTTCCCAGGGAGATCCGGGTGTACTCCCACAAACCCTCCTTGTTAACTAATCTCTCTGGGGTCTGTGGATTATAGCATATTATCCTTTATTTTACAGCTAATACTCACTTATGAGTGAATACATACCATGTTTGTCTTTCTGGGTCTGGTTACCTTACTCAGGATGATGATTGTTTTTTCTAACGCCATCCATTTGCCTTCAAATTTCCTAGTGTCCTTGTTTTTAACAGCTGAATAATACTTCATTGCGTAAATCTATCACATTTTGATATGGATAATTTTAGAAATACAATGTCTTCTGATCTTGGACTATTTTAGTATTTAAAATAAAATTTAAATCTAAAGCATTTTAATCGTTGAGTTGATAAAGTCAAAGCTTATAAACTTACATTACCCTAACAAATACTAATATTTGTATTAAAAATAATTAGTATTATCTTTTCTTTTATTGACTAATAAAACCATCATTTTAACTAAATTTTTAAGTTTTAATAAAATTTACATAAATTAATATTTCTTTATAATGAAAATATTGAAGGAAAGTATACATTTAAGAAATAAGCATGTGTGAATATTGTAAGTAAGCACTGCTGTGTTAATTAATTTCCACCTTTTATTGTAACATATTACCTAATAATTTGACAGGCAAGATACTGGCCATGAGAAAAAAGGAATATCTTGTGATAAGATAAATTAAGATAAATTGGAAACCATTCTGTTGGAAAACCATTATGTCTACTATTTCTTTTAATATTATCCAATCAAACATAATGATAGAATCTGATTATGAACTGACAATGGATGCATTTTAATAAAAAAAATAATGGCAGCAAGGACCATTGAGAGCATGCTTAAACATTTCTTATAAATACATTTGATTCTGTCTCCAGGCTTCATCCTCAGTTCAATTTGACAGGAGGCAATAATTTAATCAGTGGGGGATTGAGCTGCACAAGCTTGTTCCTGCATTGTTCAGTAGGACAGATGTCTTCAATTACTATGACAATGAGCACCTTAGATGAGTCAGAGGTAAAGTGTGTGGGATTTTAATTGAATTCTATCTGTATCAAATCAGTTGCCCTAAGGAAGCCAGGATGAATTGCTGGTGGAGAGTTTCTCATGAAGTACCCCAGAAAGTCTGCTAGGGTAGCATGACTCAGAGAGATCTTGATTTGGGGCTGGTGACACTAATCCAGTTTGCAGAATCTAATCTTGTTCAGAAAAGAAGTACAGTTCTATTAACCATTGCTACAATAATCCATTTCCTTTATTACAAATATCCATAAAATGTATTTTATATAATAATGGCACATTATTTACATTTTAATATATGGACATTTATTATCTTGTTTATTTCTAATCTAAACCCTGAATTCAATATGATCCCTATGTGTCTCTGAAGCCTAATATATCTCAGGCAGAATTTTTGCTTCTTGATTTTCCTTTACAGATTGTCACGAGGCCTAATTCAGTTGTAAGAGAGATGCTAGACACAGATAATTGAAGCTACAAATGCCAGCTTTATTGCTGATCGAATCTAGATGGAAGGACATGGCTTACTCATAGTGTCCCAGTGAGATTTCTTTGATATATCTGCTCCCAGGCTGAGCTGGAATCACCTGACCCAAGCCCAGCCTGTATTTCACTTAAACACATCCATGAGCAGCAGAAAGAGCATCCCTTCTCAAGCCAAGTAGACATGGACAGAAGAATAGAGGCTGCTGTCTACACACATTTAGCATCTTCTCATGTTAGCAATCAGGAGAGTCAAGCCTCTTCCATAAATAGTAGGGGTGGGGCTAGAATAGGAAGAAGAGTTGCTCTCATGGAAGTTCCTTAGCTTTGAAATGAGAATCTATGCAGCAGCATGCCCTTCTGTAACCCAGCAGAACTCATCTCTGTAAAGGTCCTTAATGTTCCCATAGTAGTCCAGCCAAACATTAACAGCACCCTCTACTTGTCAACCATTCTTATCTTCAAAACACACACTGAACTCTTCTCTGCACTGGGAAGTATCAGAAATCTTGTGCTGACTATAATTTCCTCTCTTTATTTCCACAATCCTTGTACTCCCCACAGGTTATCATGACAAAATCACATCTCTTAAAACTTCCTGAGCAAAGCTCATATGAAATCATAGTGACCAAAGCAGCATTCACAGGGCTATAATGGGTCTGCACCAGCTCCTCTGTGTACAGAGTGTAGTTTTCAGTTTAGTATTTTCATGAAATTCATGAGAGTGTGAACGAGTAGATCTTGGATTCTCTTGTCTTCTCTTGAGGCTTCTTTTCCTTCTGTTGGTTTGCTTTGTCCAACTTCAATGTGATGGTTTTTGTTTTACCGTATTATATTTTATTTTGTCATGTTTGGTTGTTATCTCTTAGAAGCCTGTTCTTTTCTAATGAGAGACGGAAAGGGAGTGGATCCGTAATGGAGGAGAGGTTGCAGGAACTGGGAGGGGAAACTGTAACCAGGATATGCTGTATGAGAAATGAATCTATTTTTAATAAGAGGGGAAAATGTAATAAAATGTGTAGCATGAATCTTAATTGGTCTTAATAATAAAAACCTGGAGTCAGATATCAGGGTAAATGCTGAAAGATGACAGAAGTAAAGGAGCTATCCAAACTCATCACTTACCTCCACTTCTCAGATTGAGAAGGGAGCTGAGCTCCTGTCTCCTCCTGCCTTATCCTCCTTTCTCTGCCCAGCCATATCACTTCCTGCTCCACCTTCCTAGTGCTGGGATTTAAAGTGTGTGCCTCCCAGGTACTGAAATTAAAGGTGTATGCCACCACTGCCTGACCTTTATGGTTAACTAGTGGCTAGTTCCACATTCTGGTCTTCAGGCAAACTTTATTTGTTAGAGCACAAACAAAATATCACCACAAAAATGTGTATTGGAAATAAAAAAGTAATAAATCCCCCACCAAAAATCTATCAATGGTTTTAAGTATATTAAGAGACCCAGTACCTAACATAAACCCCTGATTTCCTGTTTTCCTTTTACCACCACATTTTTCATAGAAAGTGAAAAGAAAATGGCTTCAAAATATTTTTTTTTAAGTATTCACCATCCTTAGCCATCATAGAAACACAAATTAAAACCTTATTTTTACCTTATTCTAGTCCATCTTAGTCACTGTTCTATTACAATGAAAAGACACCATAACCAAGGAAGCTCTCATCAAAGAAAAGATTTCACTGGGGGCTTGCTTATAGTTACAATTTTATCATGGCAGAGATTAAGGTGGCATGAAGGCAGACATGGTGCTGGAGAGGAGCTGAGAGTTCTATATCACGATCCACAAATAGCACGGAGAGGGAACTGGGTCTGGCAAGGGCTTTTGAAACCTCAAAGCCCACTCCCAGTCACAAACATCCTCCAACAAGGCCACACCTCCTAATCCTTCCCAAATAGTGCCACTCCCTGATGACTAAACATTCAAGTATATGTGCCTATGGGGATCATGCTTATTCAAACTAGTATATACATTCAGAATAACTAATTCTAAGAAAATGACAGCTAGTGAGAATGTGGGGAACTGGGGAACACATAGCACTGTTGGTAGTAGTGCAAACTGATGTAGTCACTTCACACGTGTAGGTATGGTATAGCGGGTTCATAGGGTAGATTGATTTCTATGACTTTAAGGAACAGTCACATTTATTTCCAGAGTACTATATCAGTGTCAAAACCTTGGATTTGTTTGCTTAACTTAGAGTACCTACATAATCCAGGGAACTAGAAAGGATAGGTGAAGAGTAGTAGGGAGAAAGATCACCATACTTATTCTCCGGCATTTTCTACTTCATTTGTTCTTTTTACGCATATATTCACAACTTATTCCTCCTTTTTCGCTTCAAAAATAAGCTTTCTGCCTTGTTTGTTTACTATCTCGAGGATAATTTGGAGCTTTGGTCTCAAATTTTATCTGCGTCATCATGAAAGTTAGTAGCTGGTCCTGAATTAGTAAACTCATGGGAGAGAAGTGAGATGAATGAATACATCTGTGTATATGGGATGAAATTTTTGCAGGAGATGTGAACTGCCTGTTGGGATGATGTAAGCTGCATGTTGGGGAGCTTTATGTTGAAGGGCACAACACATATGCATGAGTAACTTGTACTTTACTTTCTTCTGTCTGATATAATTTCACTATCAGTGCCTTAAAAGCAACCCCTTTTGTAAAATATTTTCAGTCATTTGGAGGTAACACTTAAGGGAACTCAGTTCTGTTTTTAGTTGCATGAATGTAGCCTACGCATCTGCTCCATAGCTATGGGCGTGAATAAGACTTGAAAGATTGGTGTAAACATCAATTTGGATTTAGACTTCGTTATGTCTGAGATTTCAGTGTAGATAGAGATAAGAACATTTAGCCTTCAAAAAACTACAAGGAGCTAAAGGTCAACTCAAAATCCACTGTGTACTCACCATTTATCGGACACAACTATATACATCAAACAAGTTGAGTGCACAATGGAGATAATAAAAGTGGCTGTTTCTTCTTGACTAGTTGGGAAAACTCTTAAGATCTTTGCAAGAGTCTTACATCCAAATCCTCTGATGTAGAAACGGTAGTTATTTTTCACTCGATCTTAGCTAGAAGTCAAAGATGTGACATTTTTTTATTCCCATGCTGATGAAGCAACTGAGTCATAGAAAGGTGAAAAATAAGTGAATCTGATGTCAAGTTTTAGAGACAAACTCAAATCCAGGCTTGCAACCAGAGCCCAAATTTTTTTCCTGTTAATATTTTTCCAAATAATTTTCAAGTACCTAGGGGAATATTCGATGAAGCATTTATTGAGGTTCTAGGGTCTTGTTTCTGTTCAAAACCAAGATTAATTCTGCACATGTAATAGACATCTGCCAGAATGGTGCATCTATGATCTAACCCCATAGAGGAGCTTGCTTTATTTCCTCCCTTTCTCTGTCTTCTATGTATCACACAGGGCATGGTACAGGGAGAGGTTGGAAAGGGACACAATTATTTTGACTCTGCTACCAACCTATCCAACTACCACAAAGACAGGATCTTCCTGGGACATGCAAATCAATAAAAAATTCCTTAACTGTTAGATGGGTAGTTACCATTTGTAGATATGTCTGAGTGCCAAAATCATGGGTGAACTGGGAATTCAGTGGAAGAGTTCAAAAGAATAGCATAAAATGGATGTGAATGGAACATGCATGATCCAATTAAAAGTCCTCATTGAAGAATTTCAGAAAAATTTGGGAATACTGCAAGGAAAGAAAATTTGGATTAGCTAATTAAAGGGACATTAATTTTATACATGATGCTTCACTTGTAGAATAACATGGGAGACTGTAAATATTTTTAATCAAATATGAAATCTGTTAATGGAATTAAATTTCTGTCAACTTGATATGTAGAATGGACATTTTGCAAATTGTCTCAGTCCTTAGACACCAGAGAAAGCAGAAGATAAAGGGCGTGAAGCATAATAGAAGTAGAAAAAAAATCAAGATAAGACTATCCAAAAGAGAGCAATGATTTTCAGATAAACATGAATTTTAGTTAGTTACTAGAAAGGATGGATTGGAAGCTATCTAAACCATATTTTTTATTTATTCCTATATGAACATACATATTTCAAGTGAAAATAAAACTCACTAGAATCAGCTTCGGTGTTCATTTAGACATCTGTAAGTGATCTATATCTTAACTTTTTGTAAATTAACTTAGATTGCATATTGTATTAAAATGTTTTTAATTTACAATATTTTATTAATTATTTAGAATTTCATACACTGCATTTTAGTCATGTTTGGTCTACTCCTCCACACCCCTTTGCAGTCTTCTAGAAGGACCACTCAGGACTCCATACCTTCCTAACTTTGTATTTTCATTCTTACCTTTTGTTTGTTATGTTTTGTTTTGTTTTAAACAAATCATGTCTAATTAGTACTATGTCTAATTAGTACATATACTCTTGGATGTGTGGCTTTCAACTGGAGAGAGTTATATCCACAAGAAGCCATACACTTGAAGGAAATAACTGTCCTCCCAGCAGCCATCAACTACCAATGACTCTTTTGCTATGGATAGGACTCTATTACCAGCTTCCCTCTTCCATGCTTAGACACTGTCTGACTTAAGCTTCTACAGTTTTTGTCTATACTGTCACAACCACTGGGAGCTCATATGCAAAACTGACCAACGTTGTCTGGAAACTGCTGTTTACCTGCAATCATTCACTGCCTCTACCTCTTATACTTTTTCTACTCCCTTTTCTGCAAATGCTCCCTAAGACTTGAGAAGAATGAGTATAATATAGATGCCCCATTGATGGCTGAGTGCTCTACCATCTCTTGTTCTCTGCACCTTTATCAGTTGTAGGTAGGCTCCTCAGTCTTTTTTCATTGGGGAAAATAAAACCCCAAACCTGAAACCAATCAAACAACAAACAACTTTCTGATGAGGTGTAAGAGATGCCTAATGTATGGGCATAGTGAGAAGTCCTTAGGAATCAGTTTAATGCTATTGTCCACTTGTAGAGTAATAGTAGTAAATTCTGCCCTGGGACCTATGGTCTGTTACTGGTCTTGGCTCTTGTTTCCAATAACTGTACCAGATTTGGGTTTTACCCTGTGAAACAAAGCTTAAACCCAATCAGAAAGTGGTTAGTTATTCCTATAACAATTGTGCCAGTATTCTCCCAGTGCATATATAGCAGATTCTTATTGTAGCTGGGGTTGTTTAAGCTAAGCTCTGAATTGTGGGCTCACTCTCTTCTCTCTCTCTCTCTCTCTCTCTCTCTCTCTCTCTCT
>CABHPH010152226.1:37227-55060 GCA_902168325.1 Peromyscus nudipes | reverse complement strand
TGTTTGTATTAGCTGCCATGTACTGCAAAAAGATAACTTTCTGATGAAAATGGATAGCTGCATTAATTTATGGGTATATAAAGGTAATCATTGAAAAGGCATTAGTTATCTCCTGTGGGGCAGGCCTTAAATCCAATGGGAAAGTAGTTGGTTGGTCCCATAATGTTCATACCACTATTGCACTAATGGGCACTTCTTTCCATGCCAGTCATTATTGTAGCTTGATGAGACTGTTAATGACTTTCTTTTCCTCTCAGAAGCTTGCATAGCACCTTTTAGCATTATAAAAACCAGACAGAAGAGAGGAAGCTTTCAGGTCAGTTGTAGCTTCATTTATCCATATTGTGTCAAAGCATACGGTGTCTTGAGCAATAGGCTCCTACTGTTGAATTCTGGTGGACAACCATAGGCAATGACAATAGCCTGTATTGTTTGTGGGTCTCTGGTATTTCCCTGACTGGCAACTCATGGGGGGCTTTACAACACCCCACACACTGGGCTTTTTATTTAATGACCTGTGGTTTCTAATAGGAACAGTATTCCTCACATGTAGTATAACTCTGCAAAAACCATATTATCTCATGGATTCTTTCAGTGTTTTAAGATCTGTAATTTAGACCCAGGTTTGAAGGATTCTCATAGAAGTGTTACTGGACTGGTTTATTCTATCTGGAGTTAGTAGTCCTATAGCAGTCACTTGGAAAATCACAACTTCTCATTGCATAGGCTTAAATGTACCAGAAGAATTGCGAGAGTATTCCAGTGCTTATCTCTGACCAAGAACACTTTCCCGAATCAATATGGACCATATGTCGGAGAACTACCTATAATATTGGTGTGACTATGCTTGGAAGGCCTAGAGTATGGACCATCTTTCATGTGAGGAATCATAGATGGAGCACATGTGCTGAGTGGGTAGGCAAATGCTATAGACAGATAACTCTAGGATCAAACAGCTTCTGGCCTGAATATTAAGTACATTAGAAAGTAAAGCCAATTAGAACAGGTACATTGAGACTCTCAGCAGTAAGCATTGGTATTAAATATTTGTTAACTGCTCACTGAAGAAAGAAATAATAATCAGCTTTCCTCCATGAGGAAACACATACAAAACCCACCTTCTCTGAGTAAAGCAATAGTATCATTTGAATATGTATCTTTGGCCACACAAATAATGGTAGGATCAGTTTCAAGAGTCAGCACTCTGCAGGACCGATTTTATCCACATGGTTTCAGCCCAGTTTGTGAACAGGAAGGTTGGGCCATTTCTTCACTTTAAGCCATATTACACGGAATTATGTGAGCCCTGTGATTCAGCTGACCACATCAATGCCGCATAGCCACTGGCTTGTTGTTCTACATCCTAGAAGGCATTTTTGAGACACTCTCTTTTAGCCTCATTGACTTTTATCATTTCAAAGGTGAGATGTTAGAGAAAACTGATAATTTCTGTCATGTGAACTACCCTTGAGAAACAGAGCTTTGCCTTGTTGAGGATTCAACTCCAAATGAGGCTATCTTACAAGCTTTGCTTCTTCTGGAGCCATCTTAGTTATGAAAAAAATCAGCTGGTTAAAGTGGCTGTCATCAGTAGTCATAGTACATCATAGTAGTACTTAGTAGTAGTACTTAGGAGAATCCCTGGGATTTCAAGAAGAGCAGGGCCTGTAGAGTAATTTCCTGACCAGCCTGCGCCACATTGTGCGATGATATCGGATGAAACATATGCCCTTTCTAAAACCAACCAAACCAAACCACTAATCAAAAGTGACAGCAAAGCATTAGCATGAACAGAACGATTCTTCTGGTGAAATATGGATGCTTCCTATACGAGCATTCCATAAACATGCATCATTAGCCAATTCTGGTATTTCTGGCCAAGGTAATTTTAAAGTGTTTACATATTTCTCCCTTAACTGTAACTTCTAATTTTCTTCAGTTGGTAACATCATAGATGCTCTATGTATTACACCTTATCCTTTCACGTAATCCTGCAATGAGGAAATCTAAGTATCATTAAGTTTAAAGTATTGCTCCAAATGCTTTGAGCTGGCAAGTACCCAGATGAGAATTTGAAACGACTTCTACCAGTTCTGATTCTAGTTTCAGTCTGTTAATGTTTTAAGTTAGCTTTTCCCTTCTTCCCAGTCACTGATTATGTCAAAATATGCAAATATGGGACTCACTGGATCACTTCCAGTCAGGAAGAAAGGAAGGAAGAGATGAGAGGGAGGGAAGGAGAGGCCACAAGAAGGAGGAAGGAAGGGAAGAGAATATTAAGCAAAGGAAGTCGGTATTACTTAAGTGATTTCAAGGACCTGTGAGGAGCTGTTTGAGGCTTCATATTTCTTTGTATTATAGATGGTAAGGGAAAGATTAAATACACCCACTTCAATTCATGAGAATAAAATACATTTTCAAGGAAGCTCTTTTCACCCATAGCAACTTTATGATTCCATTATTCAGATCGTTTTATTTTCAATCTGCTTCTTGTTCATAAGGGTTCATAACTATGAATTTTATTTCAATACACCCGAAGAGAAATGTATTGAGATAATCCACATCTAGATTTTCATTTCTGAAAGAGATGTAAGTCTGTGCATAAAATAATTAAATATAACAGGTAAGTTGCCTCCCATTTCATAGAAGGAGCTACCAGGCCATGTGAGCTTTTTTTTTAATGTATACCAGCTTTCATCCTTGAAATGTAACCATAACTTAGTCCGCTGAACTACAGCACATTACTAGGAAGTTGGCACCAGCCAAAATTTCTTTAAACTAGCTTTTTAAAATATATACCTAAGGGAAAGATGGCTTTGAAAAGTATAAATGTGGCATGATAATTCACATGAAAAAAAATGCCATCTTCAGGCCTTACAAATGTATTTACACAGTTTGTATACAGGAAAGAATCAGTAATAATTTAGACCTTCACCTACCAGTGCAGATAATAATAATCCTCAATAGAATTCTGATAACAAAACATGGTAATACACAGAGAATTTTAAATGCAAGTTCAAAAACAGGTACAAGCATGTATGCTGTCATAGTTAGGGTTTCTTTTGCTATGAAGAGACACATCAACTCTTATAAAGGAAAGACATATAATTGAGGTGGCTTATATTTTAAGAGCATTAGTCTGTTATCATCATGGTGCAACATGTATGCAGACATGGTGCTGGAGTTGAGAGCCCTACATCTTGATATACAGGCGACAGTAAGTGAAGTGAGATACTAGGTGGTATCTTGAGCACATAAGAGACATCAAAGCCTACCTCCACAGTGACACACTTACTCACCTACTCCAACAAGGCCACACCTCCAAATAGAACCACTCTCTTTGGGGGTCATTTTCTTTCAAAATATGACATATGCCAAACAGAGACATCAGTGTTTTGGTAGGTTAATGGTGCTCAAACTAGATTTCTCTTAGTAATCACTACAGATATCTGAGAACGTAATGAATTTATTATACATGTATATAATGTGTTTTGTCTTTATTAGCATCAATATCATTCACATTATTAATTTCATATCTGATGTACTTTTAATTTAATATTATGAAAAATATTTTGCATAAATATGATAGAATGATATTTTCAACAGTGACAAAATTTTATTTTTTGTGAAGAACATGATAGACCACTATGTAATAGTCTTTGAAGAAATGTTTAGTAATATTTAGAAGTTATAAGATGAAACAAACATTTGTTCAAATTGGTGCAGTTTGTTTTAAAATCTAGTATAGAAATTTAGATTATATAATGAGTTACATTATCATGCCATTGGCACTCTTTCATGGGCCCTTATGAATGACTACTATTAGATACTTATATGAGGACTTTTGGAATTTGCTTAGTTTCTAGGAATATATCCTAAGAATTTGGAGGATCAAACTTAACTCCTTTCTATTCATCTTAAATTTGAGTGTTTAGAGGAGCATTGATGATTTAACTTTTGTTTGTTTTGTTCCCAGTATTGAGGGCTTAACTCAGGCTTTGTAATCCAAAACAACTATCTTAACACTGAAGTATATTCCCAGGCTCATTGAACTGTTTCATAAACTATACATTCAAAACTTGAAGGAATTTCTCAGAGAAATATAAAATGTCATTTTCAATTCTGTTCAAATTTAAAAGGACAAAGAATGTGATTTAGAGGCATGCCAGTCCAGTGAGATTCTATGGGACTACCAAATATTTAGTCACAAAATGGGGTGACCAGAGCTCAATTACTTTGAGTACCAAAAAATAAGTGAAAATTTTCCTTAAATATTTAAGTAAAACTTCTTGACTCTTACTTCCTTAAATATATGGAAAATTTTTCAAAGGAAAAGAAAAGCCCCATTCTATGGTTACAGCAGAATGTCATTAGGAGTCATTTTATTGATATGTTCCTTAAGCAGAATAAGAGTACTTTGTTTTTCCTTAGACCTTTGGACTATCCATCCTCAGGTTCTTTGACACTGAGCTGTGTCAGGCATGGGTTCCATCTAATGGAATGGGCCTTAAATCCATTCATGGAAATTAGCTACTCTCCAATGGACTCTCACAGGTTATATTGTTATTGACCACATCCCATGGTAGGACCTATGCCAAGCAGTAGGTAGTCAACACAAAATTATCTCACTCATATTTTTGTGGACATTTGTCTTATATTATTTTGTTTAAGTATTTTTTGTTGTTATTGTCTTACCAGTATTTTCCTTGTATATTATGGTATCCAATCTATGGATTAGTGTATGTGTGTGTATGTGTGTGTATGTGTGTGTGTGTGTGTGTGTGTGTTCTTTTTATTTTTTGTTTGCCTCTTTGTTTTCTAAAGGGAGAGAGAGAAAAAAAAAGAATTTCATAGAATTGGTTGGATTGGGAGTTGGGGAAAATGTGGGAGGAGCTGCTAGAGGGGAAGTATGATCAGGATATATTGTATGCAAAATTTATTTTAAAAGGAAGGAAGAAAGGAAAGAATGAATGAAGGGAGGAGGGAAGGAAGGCAGGCAGGCTGGAAGGAAGGAAGGAAGGAAGGAAGGAAGGAAGGAAGGAGAGAAAGATCATTGAAACATGAGCATGGTAGCACATGCTTGTAATCCCAGCACCCAGGATACTACACAAAACCAGGTCAGTCTAGCATACACATACAGTAAACTTAAGATCAGAGTTAGGACTGTTTAAGTTCTCTCTCTCTCTCTCTCTCTCTCTCTCTGCTCTGCTCTGTGTGTGTGTGGTGTGTGTGTGTGTTCAAGCAAATATATTACTGATTTTGTGTTTTTGAACTGAGAAAAAAGAAGTTCATAAAACTTCTAGCCTTGAATTGCTTGTTTTTTCACTGGTGAGTAAACATTTGTGTGATAGGTGAAGAACTGCGCAGGTTTATATGGCAGGACACAGGCTTCTGTGCCTTTCAGGTGTACAAAGGATTACTTTAAAACAATCACCATACATAGGGAATCACATCTTATAAATTATCTTTGGCATAGAGACATGCTAGCCCAAGTGACATAATAGAACTATGGGTCATCAGGACTTTCTGGGAGACAAGACGCCCACTTCTACAGTGTTTTCTAAATACAGATAGATATATGACAAACTCTGAGAGAACACAGACCCTGAGTGTAACTTTTCAGCTTTGAGTTTTCCATCTAAGTTCCTGGAAGGCCAGTCCTGGAGTCCTCTTCAGCCTATGATATGTTTCAATCCCATCACCTCCTGCACGGCCATTGCAGTGTCTAAATGTAATTAATTGAATGGATGTTTTTAGTAATTTAGTGAATTAATGTTGTTCTAACTGAAAGCTTTATCTTATATTAAATTAGACCTTCTTGAAAATGACCACTGACATGAATATAAATGCAGTATTACACACTTATTTAAGTTTTACTTGTGTGTGTATGTCTGTGTGTGTATGTATTTAGTAGCTTGAAGTCATCATCAGAAAATATTAAATGAATTTCCAGACATATCAAAACTCAAACTTTAAAATTTCACCTCTGCTAACTATTGTGATGAATTCTGGCAGTGTACCCCTTATCATCACCCGTGCAGTGAATCATGCTGCTGTCCAGCATCACCATGCTGTGTATCTTAACCTCCTGTTAGTAGCTCACATGTTTATCAGACTCACTGTCAGGACACTGCAGTGTTTATATTTATGTTAAGTTACACATTTTAAATAATGGATTCAAGGTTCAAAGCAATAATACCTGAGTTAAAATATTCCAAAGCAAACATGTGAAATGCTTCTTTTAAAGAAAGGATGAAAGCTCTGGACTTAGTAAGAAAAGTTTTAAAAATTGTATGCAGAATTAGGCAGAGTACACTATGCCAGGACCACCTCGATCTGTAGATTTCAAACAATAAAACTAGTTTGACCATCATATTTTAGGCTATAAAAAAACCCTACATGATTAGTCCTCAGCTAAGATGGAAGAAACAGTATACTTAACAATGGATATAAGGGGAAATGTGGTCTTTCCAGGATTTGGTAGCCACCAACTACATTAAAAAAGCAAATTCCCCAAAGATATAGTACACTACTTTAATAACATACTAATGTCTTAAATTAAGAAATAGATCCTGTATAATGGTTATGCAGTGTCATTCTGAAATATTTGTAATATCTTCTTTGGAAGTTTCTGTTTGCGAGTCATACTAGAGTCCCACATTTTAGTAAAATGGCAGAAACTAATAATGCTGCTTAAATCTTTCTGAGACATCAATAGAATAAATACCCAAATAATGAATTAATCATTATTTAAATAGAAATAAAGCAATCGCTTATGAGTCATTTGCTCCAGAGGCACTCTTCTTTCTGTTTTTCATTAGAGAAAATATTTTCCTCCTTTCAAGTAGAATCTGAATTTCAAGGCCAATTTTTCTCGCTGGCATGAACAACAAGCTAACCCTATTCTTGTTGCTAGGAGCTAATAATTCCTTCCTCAAATAATATCAGATATCTTAACAGAATAAATTAAATAGAAAAATAAGCTTATATGTATTATCTCTCAAATGGAAGGTAAAAGATCTTTTATGCCATATTATTACATAGTATGTATATAATAATATGTATATTATATTATACATATATTATTACATAGTCTTATACTTAAGCTTGACTGAACTAAAAAATAAAAAAGGAAGGCTTTTCCAAATGTGCTGTTTTTTTTAGCATGGCTGTATAATTATCTATATAGATAGAATTATTTTAAGATACATTAGTCCAATTATTTTAAGAATGAAAGGAAGACTATGCAGTGTCTTATCCGTAAAGGAAATATGAGCTACTCACACTGTGAAATTGTTAACTATGCAGAGTTCGGATAGACTGTTGAGCGCATTCCAGGAATTAAAATACAGTCCCTTCAGACTCAGAATCTTTCTCTTAGGGTTGGTTATCTACCTGGCTTTCATTCAGTTGCTCTTCATTCTATCTGGGAACCTCTTACCATCCTCACTAGATGGTGGTTACAGCCTCCAGTGATATGTTGAACTAAGTGGATGGGTATGAGCTTCTAAAGTTGATAATCTCTTAAATAAATGCATATTAATTAAGATATTTTAAAAACTTTTACCTCAAGAAGGACGTTTATGTAGTTTATAACAGGGTGTGTGAAGTACAAAGAGTACTATATGACTCTAGGAACAAGCCTGTAGCCTGTTAATGTGGTTCTCAAATCTACTTTGAGGATGATTTATGCCTAATTATAGTTTTGAGAGGAAGAAGGGTATATGGAAAGGTAAAGGGGATGAAATGAAAGGGAAAAATCATACAATTATATTATAATCTCCAAAATTAAAGTAAAAAAATAACCAATAATATTTTGATTGGTGTGGGAAAAATTTCAATTTTCATCTTTAATTCCTCTTCTGCCCCTCCCCTACTCCCTTTGATATCCTTTATGTTGGTTATCACATTTTACATTTAGCAGTTAAGATTTTGGGTCAAGGAAGTACAGTTAGTTAGCCTTTGAAGTTTCTTTTCTAACTATGCTTTTTAACATACTATGCCTTTAAAATTCGAAGCAGTCTATGATAAGATGTAAAAGTGAAACAAAATAACAAAAATTCATAATAATAAAAAATAACAGAAATTTAATAGATTCATTAGGAACCATTCTGTAGACAAAAAAATTGAGAAACAGAAATATACTTAAGGTTATTTGATGGGTGACAAGACCAGAATCTATGTAGCTCATGGCAGAGAGATCATGGCTTTAACTTTACTTTCTGAATTATTTCACAGTATATCACTAATTATAAGAAATTAGAGTCATAATGTTCAGAATTAAGTTGCTTAATTTGAATTTGAAAAAACCCACATTATTTTTTTTAAATCTCAGAAAACTCGAGAACTAAACTTAAATATTTTATTTTAACACCATATTATGAAATTTTTGTAATATAACATCAAAATATTACATAGTGCATTGAAAGTAATACAGAAAGACACCTGGTATGGAGATTTGTCCTCCACACACATCTGTATGCATGTATACACACAGTCTCTACACACTAGAACACACATAAACACACTCCACACAAATAAAATATGATCCTTATCCAGGGAATCAATGTCTTCTCTAAATATGCTTTGGTATTTGAGGATGGAAATACTCACATTTATAACATTTTGTTAGTGTGGTTAGTTATAAGAAGGAGTTTTCTGTTTTTTATGTATTGTATTTTTAATTAGGTTCATTCTCCACTCCTTAGAAATGCTAATTATTTTTCCACAAGAGGACAATGTTTTCATTCAGTCCACAAATTTTTTTTGTCAATATTGTTGAAACATTTATATGTACAACCCAACATGTAACAATTCATTCTTAGTCTGAAGAATTATCGTTTCCTTTCTTTGAAAAGTAGCTGATAATTTGTTACTTCAAATTAATGGCAGGACATTTTGCCCATTGATGTTTTAGTATACAAAGGTCAACTCTTCACCAGCTTCCTTTGAATTATAAAGATATGTAAAATAGCATATTGAAAATTCCCTGAATGGGACAAGTTCTAATATTATATTTTTATGAAAACAGACTGACACAATCAGGATTGACATTTTCTGACTCATTTATGAAATGATAAATAGGTTAAAATAAAACCACATCACAGCTCATTTCTGTTTTTTTATTTTGGTTTTTTGTTTGTTTGTTTGTTTTTGTTTTTCTAGTAAGTGAATCATGTGTCCAATCTCAGAACAGAATTGACACCAGGAATACAAACCCCATAGAACCCTAAATGTTTCTGTCTTTACTTCAAATTTGCTAATTCTTATAATTCTGTTGTTATTGTTGCTTTGAACAACACAGATAGTGCTTAGCTGCCATATTTTCTTTGTAGGGCATACAAATGAAGATTATCAGGGATTACCCCAGCATCATTGGACATCTGAATCAAAACAAAACTCAGCTCTGAAAGTTCATTGACAATGGACTCTGGCTTCACTCATGAACTTATGATTGTCTATTTCTGAGCTCTACCATGGGATATCAGATTTTCCATAATCTCTTGTTCTGCTTCAGCACTGAGATTTGTCACATGCCAAATATTGGCAAAATAATAGTAGCAGTGATAATGTTTGGAAACTTATAGTATGCATGCAATCATGTTTCACATCATGAAACATCACTTATATGTTAATTTACCACAGCACAGTTAATTTACCTCCATCTAAATCAGGATTCCCATCCCTACAGTCTATCCCTAAAACAGACATTTTTTTCATCATTGTATTTCTAAAGAATTCATCAGGATAACTACATTTTATGTCTTATTAATTTTAGACTCTTCAAAACCAAGTTGAACACTAGCTGATATTTAAACATATTATCAAAAGAATTAACTAGTCTTATTTTTTTATGCTGCTACCAGGTTCCTAAAATAAAATAGTTCTGACCTTATCAGGTTTGGATGTCATATTGTAACATGACATTTCAGGCTTCTGAAAATAACTGCTATGCTGTTATTTTTTTAAGTTCCATACATAATATACAATGGAATAAAGACTTAGTTCATCAAAATTAAACTCTCTGATAATGAAACATGGAAATTTAACTATTTGACTTTGGTTAACTTCTTTTCTCATTATAAATACTTCTTCTGTAATAGTGTTATAGCCTAGGTGGATTCTGCTACCACCGATGTCACCGTGGATTTAATTATGCTTTAATATTTAAGCTTAAGGTATTGTGGAAAAGAGGAGAGATATAGATGAAACAATTTCTAATGCTTATTTAGAAATTATAAAATATGGTGCATATTCTAAGAAGTACCCTAGACATGCCCATGATATGCCTGCTTTCTTCAGTCCCTAGTATCAAATAGCAATGCCTATTGTATTTTTCTCTATTGAAGTCCATGGTAATTCTTTTGTAACCTCCAGAACTGCGCAGCTGTTAGAATGAAGCCGTGCCTTAATCCTCTTATCATATAGCAAAATTATGGAATATTCCAGAACACACTGTATCTATCTATAGTGTTCCCTTGATAATAGTCCATAGTGTTCCCTTAATACTAGATAAAGTATCCTGTCTTTGTGGGCTGTAAATTGTTCTTGGCAGTTCTCTAGCATGCATTTCTGCTTCTGGGGAGTGGAAAGATGGATACATATTAATCAAAATTTAGTGGTCATGCTATAAGTCACAAGTTGATACCCTGGAGATTTATAAATGAAACAGTCAGAGTTTCCTATGCTGTATGATGATGTAGATTTATTAAATTAGGAGGCTGGAAAAATTAGAACAGGGACTATCTTTTATGTTAAAAATATGAATATGCAGGTATAATTGCCATATTTTAAAATGCATGTTTAGGAAAGGTGCTGACAGGAGATTGCTCTTTAGAATGTACTTTATCAGGAGCCAAAGTCTCACAACCACGAGGGCCATGAGCAGGTCTAGTGGGGGAAAGCAGTAAGAGAGATAGAGCACCATGCCAGGGCCCGCATGGTGGCCTTGACTAGAGAGAAAGTGTGCCTCCTTTTTAAACCTGGAGCAGAGCAACTTTAGAGAGACGGCTGCCCTTTCTAACATGATGCAATCTAAAGAAAGGAGCCTTCAAATTCCCCGAACAAACAATTTCTGACCCTTAGGGGTTTTCAGGGGGTGGCAGGAAATTCCACACCATGTGACTAAGTGGACCTAGCCTATCTGCAAGGAAGCAAGCAGTAGGTAGCACTACAAACCTATTTTGCAGTTGCAAAGGGGATAGAGTGACTTACTGTAGCTGAGTTTTCCTGGTCCTGCCTGGGCTACAGTCAGGAAAAATCTCTCTCACCTGTCAGTCCCGCAGCTGCTCAGACCCAACCAAATAAACACAGAGAGACTTATATTACTTATAAACTGTATGGCTGTGGCAAGCTTCTTGCTAACTGTTCTTATATCTTAAATCAACCCATGTCTATTAATCTATAAGTTGCCACATGGCTCGTGGCTTACCGGTATCTTAACATCTTCTCATGGCGGTGCCTGTCAGCATCTCCCTGACTCAGCCTTCCATTTCCGAGAATTCTCCTCTCTCCTTGTCCCGCCTATACTTCCTGCCTGGCTACAGGCCAATCAGTGTTTTATTTATTAACCAATCAGAGCAACACATTTAATATACAGAACATCCCACAGCAACTTACTTTTCCCTTTGAGACTTAAGTCACTTTGAGACTTAAGATTGTCAGGTCTTGTTCCAAGTGACAGAATGCAGGTGACAATAGCCTGATTTCTGGGAGAGAAGGGCAGTTATTGAGTCTGGGATCCACCAGTAACATGACATCCATATTTCTAAACATTATGTGTAAACAACTTTACGATGATGGCTTCATCATTTGGAAAAGGTCTGTGCTAGCAAAGTCAGAATCAGAACATTGTGTGAATTCTGTCAGTAAAAGTAATGCTATGAAGCAGTGAAGGCTCGCTTTTCATTTAAATTCTGTCCCCTCTCGCACTCATTCAAAGGCCACCTGAAAAGATCAGTGTGGAAAGCTTGTTCTCAACTTGAGTATACAAACACACACCAGGACCAACTTCTGGGGGTGGTTGGAGACATGTTCTAAAGTACCACTTCAGATAGGTTAAATCAGAGCAGGGAATGGGGATGGGTTAGAGCTGAGAATCTGCCCTTGAAATATATGGACTCATATCTTAAAAACATTCATTTCATTTTCATAGCCACATGGGGATTCATTGTTGCATGCTATTCGTAAGGCAGACATTCCATTTCCAGATCTAGTTTTGTTACATATTAGCTTTTTTGACACTTCAATTCACTGACCCCTGTAGATGTAACCAACCGTTTTATTAAATAAAAAACACAGAACCAATGCAAGGAAGAAAGCCAAGAGGTCAGAGCTAAGAGCTAAAACCTTACCCTTCCTCTGCGGTGGTCCTACCTCTCCAAACCAGCAGCACCTCCTGTGTTAAATCACTTACATAGAGTTTCTGTTCTGCCTTCTCATTGGTTGTAAACCCAACCACATGACTGCCTCATCACGGCCTGTCTGTATAGACCTCCAGGTGTTCCATGGTTGGTATTGAGATTAAAGGCATGTGTATCCAATGCTGGCTGTATCCCTGAACACACAGAGACTTAACTAACTCTGCCTACCAAGTGCTGGGACTACAAGCGTACGCCACCACCGCCCTGCTTTCCTATGGCTTGCTAATAGGTCTGACCCCCAGGCAATTTTATTTATTAACATACAAATAACATTTAAGTACAAAAGAAAATATCACCATAGACCCCCGTAATCTATTGAAGTTATTGAGTTGTATGAGATACATTACAAACCATCTGTCTTTCATAATACCAGACCCCCTGATGCTTTCATTAATCAATAATTGTCATAATCATCTACATATTTGAGGTAGTTATTAGAGATTATAGTCAAATCTCTGTGTGAGTTTTTTAGGTATGTGTGCATGTCTGGGTGCAGACTTACCTGTGTGTCTGCATGTAGTGACCCCAAGTTGACTTCTGGTTTCTTCTTTTATTGTTCTCTACATTTTATTATTATTATTATTATTATTATTATTATTTTGATTCAGAGTCTCTTGCTGAACCTGGAGTTTTGCATTTAGGCTGGATTAGATAGCTAGAGAGCCCTGGGGATCCACCTGTGTATGAACTTCTGGTTCTGGGATTAAAGGTTTATAGGTATGTAACACACTGTAGGCTTTTAGCTGGGTGTTAGGTATCTTAACTCAGGTTTCCATGCTTGTTCAGAAATCACCATCCCTTTGGATTATTTCTCAGCCCTCTATTCAAATATTATAAGAGTGAACAAGTGATGTTATTTTTCGAAGAATTCTACAGCATAATTAGTTTGTATGGTTTGCTCTAAATATAGGTAAATTATTCCACTTCCTACTGTTTGAATGCTGAGTTTCCCCTTATTTATTTTCCAGTGTTGCCTGTAAACAATTTATTAGAACAACAATATATCACTTCTGTATTAGTGAAACTTAGTGTCCTCTTGTAAATGCCCTCCCTATCTAGCCATCAGTCATTTAAGCAGAAGGCTGACCCGGTTGATACACTTCTGTTTCTGCAAGATAATTCCTCTTAAACAGTAAGGGTTTTATCTGTTGGTGCAGGAGATAACTACTTTTTGTTGTGCCAGTGATTCTCTAGTTTCATTTAAAATGGAGAACCTGGAAAGGGAAGCGTTGGCCAGAGATGGGTGCACAAGGCACTGAAAGGGACATGTATGTCCTTGGGATGGTTTTCCTTCGCAGTACCCTCTTGTTTTCTTCTCACTCCAGGTTTTATAGTTTTCATGGAGCTTCCATTAACTTTTTATTGCTATCTGTGAAACAGTTGGGTCCCTATTTCCAGGCTTAAGGCACCACTATCCAAATTCTCAGAATTGAGTCAGACATCTTTCTACTTTAGGTAGCCTAACCATACAAATAAAAGATATGTTAGTTAAGTCCTTACTATGTTTTCTCTTTGACTGAAGTTGCAAGTTATATCACAAATACTTAGTAATAAGTTTATTTTTAACAAATGAAAATGCCTATCTTTCAGTTCTGGTCTTTGATTGTTTGTTTGTTTGTTTTATAACACATACCAGATCTCTGGGATTCTTATTGGCTCAGTGCTGGCAATGGTTTACTTATCATCCCTGATTTCCAAAGCCATGACTCTGTGTCTGTGGCTATTGTCTGTCCTATGTGCCTTGCTAGTCATTGCTTAGCCTATCTGTGTACCACTTCCAGGGAAACTCTGCACATCAACTTTGAAAAGGATGGGATTTATTGTGGGGTATTCTTTGCTCCTTGTGTTTCCCTTAGACACTAATGTTCACAAACTCTCTTACTCTATTGACTTCTTTGCAGAATCAAAACAATTCTGCAAAGCTAAGGCCCTTCATTCCTAAAAGATAAAATTTCCTGCATCAACCACAGGCCAGAAAGTGAAGGTAGAAGCTATAATTTTATGTTTCCAAATTAATTGAAACTGATTTTTTTATTCATGTACATTTACTCGACATACTAACCAGTTTCATAAAAATGCTTTATTCATGTATATCATGTGCTTTGACCATATTTACCTCTTCTAGTTCTTTTCTCCCAGATAGTCTTGCTTCTATTTTCATGTATATATGATGATTAGTGTTCATCATTGACTTGACTTGATTTAGTATCACCATGGAAACACATCTCTGGGTACGTCTTTGCGGCTTTTCTAAAAAGATTTAACTGAAGAAGGAAGACATCCTCTGACTGCATAAAAAGGAAAAAAGTTAGCTGAATCCTAACATTCACCTTTCTTTGGTACCTGACTGCAGACACAGTGTGACTAGCTATATATATACTTATATTCATGAATTCCCGAATGTGATTGACTGTAATATCAAGCTCTGAGACAAAATTAACTCTTCCTTCTTAATTTGCCTTCTTTTTTCATATATTTTATTACAAATTGGGAAATGTAAATAGTAATAAAGAAAAATTCATATATGCATGATATATGTCTTCATATTTAACACACACACACACATATATATATCATCCTTTCCTATACATATATATATATATATATATATATATGGAGAGAAAGATATGCATAATGGGATACACATGAGAGAAAACATGGTATTTGTCTTTCTGAATCTGGTTCATTTCATTTCAAGTGATGATCTCCATTTTCCTATAAAACAATATAATTTCATTTCTCTCTTTCTGACTGAATAAAACTCCATTGTGTGTATATAAGCATCACATTTTCTTTATCCATTGATCTGTTAAGGAACACTTGAAATCATTATAGTTTTATGATGAACTATCGTGTCCTTACTTTAGCAACTCTTCTCTATTTTTTTCAAAATCTTGTTGGGTTATTTCTTCCTTTATTTTGTCTCGAAACTTCAAGTTATCTCATCTTTCCTTAACCTACTAATGCTGCTGAAATAATTATAGGGGCAGTTTGGTCTGGCACCAAGCTACACCTGCTGTAGCATAGCCAGGGCTCTTGGCTGAGATTCGTTTTGATTCTGTTTCTCACCTGTGTTACTGGGACAATTTGAAACTGGTCTTTTTGTAATGGCATTGGCTATCTCTTGAATTTACTGGAGCTGCTGTAACAGAACACTCTACAGCTTTATGTAAAGAATTAAAACATCACTTATCATTTTCCAGGAATCTGGGGCCACAAGGTTAAGGTGTTTCCATGATAGGATCTTCTGAGGCCTCTCTCACTGGACACACAGAAAGAACCTCAGGCTGCCTCTTCTCATGATCTATTGGCTGAGCTCATTGTGCTACTTTGAATGGGTGAATTTCTTTTCTAATATCCAATATCAGTCAGGTGGGTTTAGAGTTCACTTTAATCACCTCCATCAAATCCTTCAACCAGACTAGTTGCATTTGAAGAAATTATGGGCCATTACTCTAACAGACATACCAACACTTACTCAAGATTATAGAATTAATAAAAAATTCTTGCTGTTTTTTTTAGATAGGGTCTCACTCTTTAGCACAGAATAGCCTGAAACTCACTGTGTAGCCCAGGATGCTCTCATACTCATAAAGGTAGCTTCAGCCTTCTGGTTGCTGTAATTACAGGTATGAACCGACCCACCTAGCAAAATTCCTGATACTAATACTAAACTATAATATCAATTTCAATAAATCATTGGTTCTATAACGAACCCCTAGGCTCAATAACCAGGACTAGTGGTGATGATGTTATATCTACATTTAGAATATCATTTTATAGTTTTAAGAGGAAAATAAAAACTAAGTATGATAGCTCCTGCCTATGGTATTAGCAATTCTAAAAGGTAAGTGGAGAATTTCTTAACTGCAAAACTTTATGATCAGCCTACATGGTTTTGCAAAACAATGGCTCAAAAGACAAAATCAATTTATATATAGACTTGTGCTGAGTATGAGTGTAAAAATATTTTCCATTTATGGCTTCATCTAGATCCTTGTTGTAAAGTAGAATTGTGTATCTATGCAAAAGAAGATTCATAGTAATAATAATTGCATTCACCAGTAAAATTTCTTTGTTTTAAGTCTCTAAGAGAAATATGGATGAATCTTCATCTTGCTTGGTAAGGAAGATCTGTCCTTAATGAGCCATGAAGCTAATTTCTTGAAGGATTAAATGGGAATGCACACCCTCAACCTAAGTCTGAGTAATTAGTGATGCCACACTGTCTCCATTCACAATCACGTACCTGAGAGTAGATGGAAGAAATGGAACAAATCATATTTTCTCATTAGAGATATTATAATCGCAAACTTGCAGTCTATCCAGAAGTAATTTTCCATTAAGGAGTATTTATATTTCCCTGATTAAAAAAAATAACTTGGTCTAAGCTAGCTCAGTGTGTTTCATCATCAAGAGTTTCTTACAGTTTTTGCTGAGAAGTCTGGAAAAGCTGTTTACCCAAAGATACACACTCATACCTTTCTCTCTGGGTTAACGCTTCTTAGTCTTTAAGTACTGATGATTGTTCACAGCCTAATTCTCTACCTATTGTACTTGAAATAGGTACAGTCATTTATGGCTGTTCTGTTCCTTTGCTGAATCTTCTTATTATTTTTGACAAAAGAGAGGAACACAATTGGGAAGTTTCATTTCTTTACCTCACATGTTGAAAGTGGAGACATGATGAAGACTATTTCCAAAAGCACAAATCTTAAGTATAATGATGCCTTGTAGCTACTGGTGCAGAAAATAATGGCAAGTTGATGCTCCTGATTAATATCATCACATATTAATAACATCTAATTAACTTTCACTTGAAGCATAGCAGCTGTATCATATGATCTTTGCATAAATTTCACCGCGATAAAGGGGAACTGCATGCTAATATTTCTGCTTTAATCTTTCTTGGTAATTCATTCACTTACAAAACTGTGCTACTTGTATACCAAGATGTACTTACTGAATCAATAAGACTTCTCTTCAAATGGGATAATGCATACTTCATTGTAAAAATTTATGGCAAATAATACTTTTAGCCATTTGCTGTAGTAATCCATAAATGTATTTATATAGATTTTAAACAGGAATAATATTTTATCACTGATTAAAATCCTAATAATTTTAAAGGAATCTGGAAGTTAAAATTATTCCTCTAATAAATAAGTAAATGGAGTATGGGGAGAGGGCCAAGTAATAAAGTGATTGCTTTGCAGGCAAGAGCATATGAGCTAAAACATAGAATTCATATAAAAATCATCTTATAAGTTAGTGTTTGTAATCTCAGCTCTTATAAAGTAGAACAGGCAGATCCTTGTGGCTTAATGTTTAGATGCCTAGTATATTTGGTGAGCTCCAGGCCAGTGTGGATCCTGTCTTAAGAAAACAAGTTGGATGCTGATAGACAACAC
>CABHPH010152226.1:0-37217 GCA_902168325.1 Peromyscus nudipes | reverse complement strand
GTCCACACATGTACACATAAGCACCCACGAATACAGTCACACAAACAACACAAAGTAAATATAGCAGTGAATGTGTGTGATGTGTGTTTGTGTGTGTGTGTGTGTGTGTGAGAGAGAGAGAGAGAGAGAGAGAGAGAGAGAGAGAGAGAGAGCTAACACTAGATGTTTGTGCTGAAAGAGAAAATGTAAAGTATGTAATAATAATGAAATAAATCTTTAGCCAAAAACAGCAGAAATATAAAGATTGATTCAAGTCTAATAAGAAGTGAAAAATTTATTACAAAAGAGAAATTCTGCCACACCCCAAGAAGTTTCAGTTGAATATAAACAGTAGATGGCTCATTTTTTACAGCAATTATGATGGTGTCTATTGACATGCATATATTGAGGCTAACCTGGTAATATATCAGTTTCACACCCAGGGAAGAATATGCATTATCTCTTAACCTTGCCAAGTGTGTGAGTTTTAAATAATTACAATATACAGAGAATCACACTTAGGCAAATTATTGCTTGACACAGGGCATTTCTCAGTGTCATGTTGGGATGATGTATGACTTGGTTATTAAGAGAGAGGTCCAGAAGACTATTTCCAGTACCCCTTTTGGGCTTTCTAACCTTAACTGTAACTTGACAAATGTGTTAGATGTTTTTAAGACCATCATCAGAGTATAGTAAGAAGCTTCATGGTAGTCACACCTTCATGGCAGTACCAGTTGTCTAAGTACATGTTAGAGGAGACAGATGTTTTAAAAATCTAGAAATAGTTTGGATGAGTGTTTCTCTCTTTAATATTTTTAATATTTTTTCTTTTATTGAAAATAGATTCTTTTCTCATACAATATATCCTGATTATGGTTTCTTCTCCCTCTACTACTTCCAGTTCCTCCTATCACCTCTTACATCTAGATCTATTCCCTTTCTGTCTCTCATTAGGAAATAACAGGCTACTAAGAGATAACAACCAAGAATGACAAAATAAAATATAATAAGATAAAGCAATACCTATCATAACAAAGTTGAATATGGCAACCCAACAGGAGGAAAAGGGTCCCAAGAGCAGGCACAAGAGTCAGAGACCAATTTATTCTTACAGTCAGAAGTCTCATAAAAATACTAAGCTAATAGCAATAATTTATGGGCAGATAACCTGGTGCAAACTCATATAGGTACTGTGCTTGCTGCTTCAGTCTCTGTGAGTTCATATGCACCTTGCTTAGTAGATTCAGAGGGCCTAGTTCTCCCAGTGTCCTCTATCCTCTCTGGATCTTGCAATCTTTTTGCCTCCTTTTCAGCAGGATTCCTTCAGCTGTGAGGGGAGGGATATGATGGAGACCTCTCACTGAGATTCTCTCTGTGTATAATGTCTGGCTGTGGGTCTCTGTATCTTTTTCCATCTGCTGCTGGAGGAAGCCTCTCTGATGATGACTGAATAAGGCACTGATAAATGAATACAGCAGGCTATCATTAAGAATCACTTTACAGATACTTTCTTTGACAAGTAGTGTTTGGTTTTACCCTTGGTCTCTAGGCTATCTAGTCTCTGATCCTTGGTTATTTAAGCAGCTTTGGGTATGGATTCCTTCTTATGGAGTGGGCCTTATATCAGATCTGACATTGCTTGGCTACTCCCATAAGTTCTATAAAGTCTCATTTTAAAAACATTTTTCTTTTTTCTTTATTCTACCACCACCTTTGTTCAAGGTTATCACTCAATTTTTTCCTCTCTGAATAGTCCCCGATTTATTTACTGTTTTTGTCTTTCATCTCTCATTCTGGTAATTCATCCTTCATGAAGATACCACAGTGAGATTTCTAAACTATAACAATAACTCAATCATGTGTTGATTAAAAACATTAATGTTGCCCATTGGCCAGTGATAGTCCTCTTTATTGATTTTTGTCACTTTCTCCCTATTTATACAGTGTATGACTGTGGTCTTCAACTTCTCATATCCTGAGCCCAACTGCTTAAAACCTTTTTTTTGATTGTTTAATCCACCAGAAAGCCTATTACATTAGATACGTATCCCAGAAAAAGCTTCTGATAAATGTTGAAGATGTTTCAGGTTCCCCAGGAAGTGATAATGGGGATATTTCAAGAAAAAAAAATATACTCTAGTTCATTATTTTAAGATTTAGGTGTACATTACATGAAAAACTGAAGCTTGGAAGTTTTCTAAAACATAAAGATCCTCATCTGAATTTATATAAGGAAAAACAAATATATTCATTTGAGAAGTATATGTTGAATGTTTAAAAGGGATGTGCTCTGCACTATTTCTAAGTGTTCTAGATATAATAGTGAATTGCACAGATATACACCACACACACACACACACACACACACACACACTGTGCAGTTCCCTTACCTCCTGAATCTTAAGTACCACACAAATAAATGTAACATTACTGTGTGACTGAAGACTATTTAAAGAAGTACAAGGTTCATGTTAGCCCATGATAGGATGTGATATGAGGAGGAAAGGGAACGTTTTCCCTTTAAGTAGAGTTAAGTATGGATTTATTTAAATATGAAACAACCAATCCTGAATGCAGTGAAAATCTACCTTGGGAATTATAAATTAAATACACACAGGATCTGGTAGATTCTCACTATAGATATATAAAGCCCATGTCTTAGGTTTATAGCTGCCTCACTGCTAATCAAAGATTAATTCTGACTAGGATCACTGTTAGTATAAAGTCAATGCAACATCTACAGTAATCACATCCAAATCCAGGTGAGGTTATATCATGATCTACTCAAATCTGTCTCTAATAGTTTCCCATATGAATAGGAGAAAAGCCCCCAGTACTGACAAATACCTACACAACCCCTCCTTCCTTCCCTTCAACCAGTGAGCTGCACAGTCCCATTGATCTTTGCACACTAACTTTGTCCCAGATCCTCTGGCCTACTTGAATCTTCTCTAGTCTCTGTCTTTTGGGTGTTTACCCAGTCTCTGAGTTTTACTCAGATAAAGACTTCTCATTCTCCTTAATTGTGTGAGAAAATCTCTTCTAAAACATGAGTATACCACCTTCTTAAACATCCTTTCACTTTCTTCTGGCCCGTCGTCATCATCTGAAATAACATACTTTTATAATTATTTATGGTCTATCTCTACACAACCAGAATACCAGCTGCAGGATTCTACTCTTTTATTTCAGTCAGATATTTTTATCTGTTATATTTTTCTTTTCCATTCCATTGCTGAATTTGTGTTTGGCTTATGAGCACAGTACAAGTAAAATAAGTGTTGTATATTGAATGAGCAGGTGAATAAAAGAAGGGTTTTATTCAGAGGTAAGTCAATGCATACAAAAGGCTTGTTTTAGGTGAAAACTGATAGACATATAATAGACAAAGATCAATATTTGTGATCATACCTGTTAGAGAATTTTAAAAGTATATTAACTAAGGCAGGAGAAAAATAGATGGACTCAACAGATATTTGAAGTTTCTGACTATAATCACAACACTTGAAAGAATGAGCCTGGAGGATTCTCATGCAATTTAGGCTATCATGGGGTACATACTTATCTAAAGTAATAGGCTTTCTGGTGGATTAAACAATAAAAAAGTGAAAAAAATTTAAGCAGTTGGGCTCATCCTTGGCTGCAGGGAGAGAACTTGTCTCCAACTCTTTTTTCTCCCCAAGAAATTCAAGGGCTGTTTGATTTTATTGCTCATTGCTTTTGTTTGTTTGTTATTAAACAATTAATATTTGATTTGCTATAGGTCCTGGGCTGTCTAATGTCAGGTTCTTCATCACACAAACATTACCAGATATGGGTTCCATCTCATGGATTAGGCTTTACATCAAATCAGTTGTTGGTTGATTGGGATTTCACTTAAGAGCTGTGGAATATTTCATGTTTAAATGTTCCACATTTTCTATATGCATTCTTCTGTTGAGGGACATCCTGTTGTTACTAGCTCTCATGAAAAGAGCGTCGGTGATCGTGGTAGAACATGTGTCTCTGTGGTAGGATGGAGTATCCTTTGGGTATATGCTCAAGAGTGGTACATGTGGATCTTGAGGTAGATCAATTCCTGTCTTCCTGAGGCACTAACACAATGATTTTCACAGTGGCTGTACAGCTACAAAACACCAGTAATGGATGAGTGTTCCCCTTCCTGCACATCCTTGCCAGCATGAGGGGTCTTTTGTTTTATTTACAGAGCCATTCTGACAGGGATGAGATGAAATCTCAAAGTAATTTTGATTTCCACTTCTCTGATGGCTTATCTTTCACTGTTTTACAGTCATTTGAGTTTCCCAACATTGAGAATTCTCTGTTTAGTTCTATACCCCATTTTAAATGGGTTATTTATTTTCTTTCTTTCTTTCTTTCTTTCTTTATTGGAGCTGAGGACCGAACCCAGGGCCTTGTGCTTGCTAGGCAAGCGCTCTACCACTGAGCTAAATCCCCAACCCCGGTTATTTATTTTCTTGATGCATAGTTTATTGAGTTCTTTATATGTTTTGGATTAGCCCTCTATTAGATGTGTAATTGGTACAAGTCTTTCTCCATTCTGTAGGCTGCTACTTTGTATGGATGATGGTATCCTTTGCCATACAGACGTTTTTTCAGATTCATGAGGTCCCACTTATTAATTTTTGATCTTGGTGTCTGTAATAGTTCTGCTCTGTTCAGAAAGTCTTTTCCTGTGCCAGTGATTCCAAATATATTTTTTACTTTCTCTTCTATCATGTTCAGTGTATCTGATTTTATATTGAGGCCTTTGGTCCATTTGGAGTTGGATAATGTGCACAGATCCTGTTTGACCAGCACCATTTGTTGCAGATGCTCTCTTTTTTTTCCCAGTATATATGTCTGACTTCTTTATCAGTAATCAGATGTCCAGTGTTTGTGTTTATATCTGGGTCTTCAGTTCGATTCCACTGATAGATGTTTCTTGTGTCATGGTATTGTAGCTTCGTAGTACAATTTGAGATCGGGAATGGTGATACCCCCAGGAGTTCTGTTTTAGCTATCCTGAGTTTTTGTGTTTCCATATGAAGCTGAAAATTGTCCTTTCAAGATGTGTGATGAATTATGTTGGAATTTTGATGGGGATTTGCATTGACTCTGTATATTGCTTTTGGTAGGATGGACAATTTTTACTATATTAGTTCTACTGATTCATGAGCATGTGAGATCTTTCCATCTTCTGATATATTCTTCAATGTCTTATAGTTTTTATCAAGCAAATCTTTTACTTGTTTGGCTGGAGTTACCCCAAGATATTTTACATTATTTGAGGCTATTGTAAAAGATGTTGTTTCCTTGATTTCTTTCTCAGTTTATTTGTCACATGTATATAGGAAGGCTATTGATTTTTGTGAATTAATATTTTATTTGGCTATTTTTTTCTTTCAGCTGTTTTCTGAAAGTGTTTATCAGCTCTAGGAGATTTTTGGAAAAATTTTTAGGGTCACTTACATATACAGTCATATCATCTGCAAATAAATATGCTTTGATGTCTTCCTTTCCAATTTGTATTTCCTCCAGCTGCTTTATTCCTCTAGTCAAGACTTCCAGTACTATATTGAATAGATATTGAGAGACTGGACAACTCTTTTTTTGTTGTGGGATAGTTGTACACTGTGCGATAGTGTATTGCTATGATTGGTGTAACAAAAAACAGAATGGCCAATAGCTACACAGGAGGTATAGGTGAGATTTCTGGGGAGAGAGAGAAAGAGGAGGAGGAATCTAGGTGTGCATGAGATACAAGGAGACAGAGAGCAAGCAGGCTGTGCAGGAGGAGAGGTAACATCCATGAGCCAAAATGCAGAACATATATTAATACATATGGGTTAATTTAAGTTATAAGAGCTAGTTAGAAACAAGCCTAAGCTATAGACTGAGCTTTCATAATTAATAAGAAATCTCCATGTCATTATTTGGGAGCTTATAGGACAGAGAAATACTTGTTACATGCTTTGTTCCTGATTTTTTTGTGGAATTACTTGGAGCTTCCCTCTATTTAGGTTGATGTTGGTTGTGGGCTTGCTGTAAACTGTCTTTACTATATTCTATCCCTAATCTCTTTAGTATTTTATTAGGAAGGGGTGTTTGGTTTTGTCAAAGACCTTTTCTGAACCTTATGAGAATATAATGGGGATTTTTGTCTTTTAGTTTTTTTTATATAATAGATTATATTTATTGATTCACAGATATTGAAATATTTCTGAATCTCTAGAATATACCCTTCTTGATTGTGGTGGACAGTTTGTTTTATGTGTTCTTGAATTTGTTTGCAAGTGTTTTATTCAGAAGTGTTAGACTTGTGTTCATCAGGGAAAATAGTCTGTAGTTCTCTTCCTTTGCTGAGTCTTTATGTGGTTTGTATATCAGGCTAACTGTGACCTCATAAAATGAAGGACAATGATCTTTCTGTTTCTATTTTGTGACTTATTTAAGGAGTCTTGACATTAACTCTTCTTTGAAAGTCTGACAGAATTCTGTCTTAAAAGCATCTGGCCACAGACCTTTCAATTGCTAGACTTTTAATTACTGCTGTATTTCATTAGTGGTTATAAATCTGTTCAAATTGCCTTATCTGATCTTGATTTAACATGGCTAAGTGATATTCATTGTGAAATTTTTCCATTTCTCCTAGATTTTCCAATTTGGCGGAGTACAGATTTTTAAAATATACCCTTATGTTTCTCTGGATTTCCTTAGTGTCTGTTGTTATATATAATTTTGGTAATTTGGATCTTCTCACCCTATCTTTTAGTTAGTATGGATAAGAGCTTGTCAATCTTATTGATATTCTCATAGAACTAACTCTTTGTTTCATTGATTCTTGTATTGACTTTTTTGTTTCTATTTTATTGATTTCAACCCTGAGTTTATTATTTCTTGCTATCTACTCCATTTGGGTGTGATTTCTTTCTTTTTTCTTCCTTCCTTCCTTCCTTCCTTCCTTCTTTCCTTTCTTTTCTTCTTTTCTTTCTTATTTTTATTTTAGACTGTTCAGATATGCTGTTAAGTTACTATTACAAGATATATCCTTATTTTATGTAAGCATCCAGTGGTATGAACTTGCCTCTTAGAAATGCCCTCATTGTCCCATAAGTTTGAGTATGTTGTATATTCATTTTCACTTTATTTTATGTTTTTATTTATTTATTTATTTATTTATTTACTTCTCTGATTCTTAGAAGAGTGTGGTAGCTGTGTGTTGCCTGTTAGGGATTCCTTCTGGGGGCCTGATAAGTGTTGCCACTGGGGGTTCCTGGTAACTGTGGTTGTAGATATTGGGAGCTGATACTTAAAATTGGGGATAGGCATAGGGAAACAAGAGATGAGGGGCTCCACAGGTGGGTAGAAAGAAGAGTGATGAATCAGGATCTGCTTAATCCCCCCAGAAAGGGGACAGAGGGTTAGTAGAGGCCACAACAAGTAGTCTGCTACAGAGTTGGGATGAGAATCAGGGTTTGGGCTTGAAGGGGGGAGGGAAAGTGAAGATCTAGCTGTTCTGCTTTGTTGGCCTACTTGCTTCTCTGGCAGATTGACTTTGGGTTTCTTGGGAATGCCTGCTGAATTGAGGGCTGGGATAACAGGATGAGTGGGGAGGAAGTTTGGAGGAGCAATCTGTGTGATCCCCTGCAGATGGGGCCCAAAAGGAGGTAGAGACCACAACAGGTGGTCTGATACACAGCTGAGAGGAGACTAGGGGTCAGAGTTCAGGGAATGAAGAAATGAGCAATGCAGATTAACAGTTAGACTGTGTGCTTCCCTGGAAAGAGTCCAGGACAGTATTAACAGCCCATGAAGTGACAAAATACCTTCTTGAAAAACTATTTTCAACAATTAGTATTTGGTTATCATTTATGGAAACCTCTCTGCCTTGAATATTGTGTCTCAATAAGCACAGAGACATGGCAAAGTTTGAAAATGTTTAGAATCAACAAAAATGTAAAATTATTTCAAAGATTCAAAGTGATTTTCTTTTATATTTCTTATGAGAACCTTCTAAAATTAAGATTTTTTTTTTACTGTAGACTTTACTTCCAAAGGCCAACATTTGTATTAAGATATACTGAAAAAACATATATGTGGCTGAGAAATTCTCTGGACACATGAAAGAATAATAGCTGTATGTTTTAATTTTTATTTGTTGTGCTATATTTAAAATGTATTAAAAATAATTTTATTAGCTACAAAGAACATAAAAGTTGATTTGAAATGTGGGCATTTCTACCTTAGAGAAAAAGGAAACAAAACATGAATCTGCATACGTATATAAGCAAATAATAAACGGTGTAATATAAAGAGCAACAAGGATTAGCATTGTGTAATGCAGATCAGTGCTTCCATGGGGACTCTAAGGAAGAAATGTTCCAATTTTTGGTTTTATATAAACAGTATTGACTATAGAAAGTAGATTGTATTTTTGGAGGATGGAAGTAGCATTGTTGGGAAGTTGCTCTTTTTTCCATAGATGATTTTATTAAGATGGTATGCTTATTTCTACTAACATTTATAAATTCTTAATTTTAATATATTGCTAGATAAACTACTTATACTTTTCTGATGACACAGATTCTGCTTTTCTGTAGAATGAGCTGAGTCACAAATATCACCTTAAATAATGCTTTTAAATTGTGATTTATATTTATACAAATTATTAGTCATAGGTTTGTCTGCCTATTCCTTAAAATTAAGATGGAACTCTCAAAGAAGAATTGATAAGAAGAAGCATAATTATGTTCTTAATGATTATTGTAATTAAATTCAGTCTGCGTTTTAGTTGTGAATTACTTGACATTGAGACTACAGTGATGAAATTTCTGCTGCTCAGAAAGTTTAGGAACAAATTAATTTTTCAAAACACTTCTGGCAATTTAATACACATATTAATTGATATTTAACTTCATGCAGTAAAATTGTTTCCTGAAAATTAATTACCTTATCCTCCGTTTGGGCTAATTATGAAGCAATACAATTTCAAATTAAAAGTGTAAATGGTTTTGATTTAATTACATTGTGATAATTAATAATACAGGTAAGTTTTTTAGTATAAAGACATCCATGATCAAAGGATATATTCCTAAAGGATTTTTGGAATAGTTTTATCATATTCTAGAGATGAATGCCTGGTTATGTACGTGGAAGATGAAAGTATGTTAGCGAAAAATCATTACCAGTGGGATTCTTGTGCAGAGTCTGAATTGAAACTTTAACAGCATCAATATTTGCTTAATACACTGTTTATAATATTTAGGTATCATAATATTATAAAGTTATTCCCTGAGTATCAATTTTTGGTAGGTAAGTAGAACTAAATAATTACATAGGATACATTTTAGAGGTCAGGGATTTAACTCAGTGGTATAGCACCAGCCTAAGAAACACAATGCCTTGAGCTTTGCTCTCAGTTCTGGAAAAATAAAAGATGGATTGTGCAATACCTGAATTATGCAAGATGTGATCTACTATTGTCTTGACTTTATAAGTAGCATATTAATGTTTGAAGACTTTTATTTCTCTTTTGAACATTTCCTCTTCCGCACAACCCTTTAATTTTAAAATGTCAAAGTTTTGGCCTAATACCACAGGATAACTTTTTATATTCATATTCTTAAAAATATGATAGTTTTTCAATTTAATAATCTTTAGGCATGTAGACAGGAAAACTCCACTAATTGTAGAAACACTGTGAGTTACACATTCCTAATTACAGTCATTTTCACTAATTGTTCTTTAGTATACTGTTCCAATGTAAAATAAGCTTAAAATTTGACCTTTAGACAATGAGATATGCAATAATTAAATTTTTAAAATATCATTTTAATGAAGTTATGTTATTATTATTCACCAATTAAAACTCATAAATGGACCTTTATATTCTTCTGTTTTAAACATCTGTGAAAAACAGCAGTGCTAATAGCAGAAGTCATTCCACTACTCTGTATACAAAAGCAAAGTAATAATTAATGCACAATTCAAATAGATTTCATCATTTAATTAACAAATTATGAAAGATTGCCCTCTACTTCTGTAGCTCAGTTACCTGGGAAAGAATCCTATCAAGAATTGTTACCTTAGGCCAGAGAGATGGCTCAACTCTTAAGAGCATACATTGTTCTTCTGGAACAGCGATTCTCAACTTGTGGGTGGTGACTCCTTGGGCAAACTTCTATTTCCATTACAATCCATAACTGCAGAAAAATTACAGTTATGAAGTAACAACAAAAATAACTTTACAGTTGGGGGTTACTACAACATAAGAAACTGTATTAAAGGGTCTCAGCATCAGGAAGATTGAGAACCACTATACTGGAATATGTGAATTTGGTTCACAGAATAAAACTACAAGGCTTCAAGCTGCCTGCAACTCCGGTCCAGGTGATTCAACACCTCTGGTCTCTATGACATTTGTAATTATGTGAGCAAACCGACACAAAGATTCACATGTATATACACATAAAAGAATAAAATAAATCTGGAAAATGATCATCTTTCACTTATAATAATTTCCTAATAAAGTGTCAGGCTAGTCATCTCTATAAGTAATACGAAATGTCAAATCATTGAATAGAATGGTATTCATACTAAACACACTGAAACACTATTAAAAAAGTCTATATTTTCAAAAGGGAATTACCATTTACTGGAATTTAGATCATTATACAATCAGATTTTGAGATACTTAATTACCTCTAGGGATTTGAACAGCATGACCAAACATTTCAAAGCAATGCATAATAACCCAAGAAACAGTGGAACTATTACTTATACATGTTTTTCCAATGACCTCCATTTTACGTTGTGTTCTAGGAGATACATTTTTTTGGTATGTAGGAATACATTTTCTGCAATTTACTGTAAAAACATCAATAATACGTATACTTATTTATCAGAACAATATTATCTTTTCATGTATTACAGTTCATAGTATAAAGCAAAAAATAATTTCACCCTATTATGTTTAGTGCAGTTGGTTTCTAATTCAAATCCCATTCTTCTGTTTATTTAAGAACATCACAGTGATTGGTTATTCCATCAAAATCCAAAACCCCTTGGGTTTTTCATTCTTCCTTTCCTGTTTTTGTTTAATTGAGAGATTTCATTTATTTTTTTGACTTAAAGCTTTATTGTTCATAAATAATTCTAAGAGCTCACAGGGAGGGTTTATATTTCAATGGTGTTTCAGGCTGTGATTCAGCTACCTGGCCTTGCAATACAGTCTGTGTTGTTTTTCTGATGCCCTAAATGGACTACTGTGATGCCCTCCACACATTCCATCCTTGAATCCCTCCTGGATCTTTGACTTGCACACAATGCAACAATTCACTTCTGGCAGTGAGCTGAATGGAATACATTAAGCACACATCCTGCATGCTGAACAGCTTTCTGTTTGCTTTGAATTGCAATTCAAGACATTGAGGTCAGGCTGTAAGTCTCTGGACATTTTAGCCCCTAGTTTTCTCATAAATTTTTAGTCCCCTTTGCTCCTCCCATGATGGAAAGTGACCTGAGATAAGTTGACTCCATGTGTACAGTTTTGGTTTTAGAAAGAGTGCAATGTTGTCTATTCTCCTTTGGTGAAAGAAAGCATAAGGATGTGCCTTCCCACACGTGAAAGAGAGTCTGAGAGCAGGCTAATGCTGTTGTCAGCTTAGGGAAATTGTAGAATTGTGCATACTTTATTCTTCTGTTCCAAGGGAGACTATGGGAAAAGGCAAAGTGATGTACCATTCCTCCAGTTTTTATATATTGCTTGTCTATTTAATAGAGACCAATGTAAGCTCCCAAATGTAGTCACACACAAATTCATCCATCCTCTTAAATTATCTTATTTTCATATTTGCCCATTGAATATTTACTTATTTTCAAATAAGTGAAGGATGGGACTAAAGAAAGCATAATACATTGGACACTGCCCCTCTTCCCCCAAGAAAGAACCCTGATATTTTGGAAGAAAAAGAAAGCAACACTGTCCTTGCTAAATTCCATATATGATATATACAGAAATTTCCACCAAAGCAACCCAAACATCGAACTTCCTATAGGTTAATAAAAAGAAACAATGCCAAGGAACACTCAGAACACAAAATCCTATACTGTACTAACTAGAAATCTAAAAGTAAGTATATACCCTAATATGAGGAATTTAATTTTTTCATTTTTCTTTATTAAGAAATTTTCTACTCACTCTACATACCACCCACAGATCCCACCTCCTCCCTCCTCCCACCCGCCAGCACTCTCTCCCAAGCCACCCCACATCCCGACATCTCCCAAATCAAAGTCTCCCATGGAGAGTCAGCAGAGCCCAGCACACTGAGCCTAGGCAGATCCAAGCCCCTTCCTACTGCATCACACCCCAGGCACCCATTCCGGAAAGCCTGCCCATTTACCAGGGACAGATTCTGAACCCCCTGCCTGGGTGCCCCCAAAACAGTTTAAGCCAAACAACTGTCTTCCATGTCTAGAGGGCCTAGTCCAGTCCCATGAGGGCTCTACAGCCACCAGTCTACAGTTCATGGGCTTCCACTAGTGTGGCCGGTCATCTCTGCAAGTGTTCCCATCATGATCTCAACGTCCGCCGCCTGCAGAATCCCTCCTCTCTCATCAATTGGATTCCTGGAGCTCAGCCTGGTGCCTGGCTGTGGATCTCTGCATCTGCCTCCATCAGCTCCATCAGTCACCGGACAAAGGCTCTGTGATGACAGTTAGGGTATGCACTTGACCTGCCACTAGAGTAGACCAGTCCAATTTTTATTCAATGAAAAATTATCCTGGAAGAGCATGAGATAAACTACCAACACTATCATGTTGGTATTTAAATTAGTATAATTCAAATTATATTATTTGGAAATATATTTATTACCAAAAAGTTAACCCTGAGTATAAACAAATTGCTAGGTCAGATACATACTTCCTACAAATCACAATCTATGTAAATGACAGTGTAGACATTTCATAATAGCAAGAGCAACAAAACTCAGTTTCATGGTACTCATAAGACCAAAAAAAATATGTTTTAAGTAATTATTTGTGTGTGTGTTTGTATATGTGAGTGTGAGAGAGTATACGTGTATGCACATGCTTGTGTGCATGTGTGGTACAAGAAGAGAATAAAAGAGTGTTGAATGCCTTGTATCTGGAGTTGCAGGCATTTATAGGAAGCCTTGCTTGTTACATGGGTGCTGGGGTCGAAACTCGGGTTCTCACTGCAAAGCATGCACTTGAATTACTGAGGCAACTCTCCAGCCTCCACGCATAATTGTTTTAGCAAACAAATGGTGTAGTGATATTCATTTGTGCTTTGATAAATAAAGCTTGCCTGGAGATCAGGGGGGAAAGGCCAGCCATTTTAAGTAAACAAAACCAGGCACCCACACACCCTTAATCCGGTCACTTGGCAGGCAGGGTCTCTGTGTGTTCAAGGCCACACTAGGGAACAGAGGCAATCATAGTGACACATGCCTTTGCCTTTAATCCCAGTACCAACCATAGAGAACTGGAGGTCTGTACAGACAGACAGTGACAAGGAAGTGAGGTAGTTGGGCTAAGAGCCAGTAAGAGGACAGAAAAACAAGGCATATAAAGATGTAGGTAGACAGGAAGTAGCTCACATTTGGAAGCTGCAGAGCTAGTGAGGTCAGGTTGACTGGTGGCTGTTCCTATTTCCCTGATCTCTAAGATTTTCACCCCTGTATTTGGATCCGTGATTTTTATTTAATAAGACCATTTAGAAATTTGTCTACAAAATGGAGAGGTAAAAATTGCTAAACAAAAATAAGAGATGTGAAAAAATTCTAAGATTTAAGTTTATTAAAATGTGCAATACAGCAAAATATACTTGGAAATGTGGATGGTATTCTGCCCAAGTCCAGCTCTGGATGAGGGCAGGGTCTGAAGTGGGTGGATACAAGAGCGGCAACAGAGTAATCAGACACAGGACATGTCTTAGTTTATTTTTATGAGAGAAGGACAGAGAGGAAGCACATCTCGGTATGGCTTGACCTACTCTGACAACCTTTATCTCTGACAGGCTTTATTTATACACAAAATCATTTTATATTTTAATCATCGAGAATGAAATCCTTTCACGGCACACACTTTTTCTAAAGTCTTTCATGATTACATAAGCATGTATCAAAGTAAAAGAAACAAAATGAGCAAACAGAAAATTTCTTGAGAACTAAAATGTAGCATTATGATAAGATGAATTCCTTTAACTCAATATCTTTTCCCTTAAAATTGGTGTTGTAAAACCTTGTGGTTACAGAAGAACTAGACAGCATGTCTCTAAGTTTGACTAAGTTAGTAGATCAGAAGTTATTTCCTACTATCTCTTATTCTGTTTATCCTGCTAGTGATATTTGATCTTTCTACAGAAATCTAATTTCTCAGTCTTTTTTTATATCTGACATAATTCCCTTGACTTCTTTCCCTTGACTTCTAAAATACCATGTTCTGCTCTTTATTCTTTCTTTAATTAGAAATTCCTGATCTGATAATTCTGCTCAGGAAACCAGGCAGTTCACTGAGCCAAAATGTTTCTGTTTTGTGTCTCTATCTTAAACTCTTGTTTCAATATGGTCTCTATCTTTATTACAATCCAACAAAGAGTAAAAAAACATCAAGATTCTTAAAATTCTTTACTTTGCCTTCAGGAGGGTACCAAGGCTTGTCATTAATTGTATAATAAAAAATATTTTCCTTGTCCATACTAGTTCCATGTTTATGGGGCAAAACATGAAAACCTAATAATTCAGTTATAATTTGTCAGCTTCTAAAATTTCCCTAAGTTTTTTTAATGATATAGTCCAGAACTTATGTCTTATGCTTACTAATACCACTTAAGTAATAAGTTCTATAGAAGACTCAATGTCTTGCAAAGCCAATTCTCCCAAGGAATCACTGTAAGTTTTATTTTTAACATCAGCTTCTACAAGAATTGTTACATTGTCCCAGTTCTAGCCTTTTGTGAGGGGCCCTTAACATCAAGGAACTCAAACATTAAACATGTCAAAGATAGACAATAGTTGTGCAGCAAATTCCAACAAGGGCAGTAAAGAGTCAACCCAAGTCATCCAAGCGCTGTGAACTTGGTCAACCAGTGCCTTCAAACTTGACATTGCCAATATTCTATTTCAATATTTTATCAGTGGACTTTTACTATTTATGTATCATAATGGGATTGCAGTTATATTTCATTAATCATGCAGAAAAATTACAGGTGAAATCACTACAGGTAAAATCATTACAAGTGAAATTACAGGTGAACCTACTTCAAAATAATTCAAGAGGATTGGAAAGCACAAATGAAACAATACTGGCTTGATAATGTCCATGTGTGGGTGCCTTACATAATTCTCTACATTTATCTTTATTAGTACAATTACTTTAATAAAAATGAGGAATGCTCTTGAAGTTAATTTTAGGACAGCAGCATTACAAATAGGACAAATATTTAAAATCTTCTCTGCTCACATGCGTCATTGTAAGCCAGAGATCCTGTGTGCTAGCCTTCATGTTGTAAATACCGGAGAGAAGTCATTTCACAGGAAGAAAGCTTGGCTTTGGCTCATGGTTTTGAAGATTTCATGCCACAGTCAGTTGGTGCACTGAAGCACTTCATTCTGTGGGTGGAGAAGGTTGCTTACCTCATGGAAGAGAGATGTTCCGGGTTCTCAATACCCCCCTTCAAGTACATGCCTGATTTGCTCTTAGCAGGCTACACTCTGTAAGGTTGTGTGACCTTACAATAATAGCAGAGTCTGGACACCAAACCTCCAATACCCTAGCTCATGAGAAAAAACTTATCTACAGTTTTTAGTAGAAGTCTGAATTAATAGAGAACATTAGTAGAAGGAATATACATTAATGAACAATTTATGATATATTTATAATAAAACCTAATTTTCTAGATCCAACTATGTAAAGATGCTAAGGAAGAAAAGTGACATACAAAAATAGTCAAGGTTTACAATGATTTTTAAAATATGGAGAAACGAAGGCTGTAGAGAAATGAGGTTCAGGCCTGTGCTTTGCGATTTGTCTCATTTTAGAAATGCAACTAAATTTCTCCAGCTTCATGCCTCCAAAATTATAATAAGTAAACTTATCCCAGAGGACTGTTGTGGGCATTTCATAATTTATGACATCACCCAATACAGGAAATAAGCACTGTCACTTACATAATACTTAATTTGTTCTGAGAATTGTTAGGATAGATTGACTTATTTAACTTTCATAACAACCCTGTGGCATATTTTCAATCTCATGTTTTATAGAAGCAAAGGCACAGGAATGAAACAACTTGTCTGAGGGGCTGAGATTCTCCCTGATCTAAATTTCACCAGGACCTGTAGTCTTCAACAACTGTATGAGGAACAGAAAGAGGGCACAGCAAACAGTTAATAAAGTGATAAGAATGAGCGAGTGTCTTTTAATTATTGGACACACAAATAAGAGCTACATCTGTATATTGTATCTACTAACATCAGTATCTCTCACAATTCTATCTTGAATTTGAAAAACAAAGAATAATATGCTCTGCAGCAAGTTGTGTTTTAATTCTTTATAGTAATGGAGGGCTGTTATTTTGAACACTTACATTGTAACAGTCAATGTCCTCAAGACTTCCCATAATTCAACTTCCCATAGTTCCTAGCAGTCACATGGTTTTAAATGATAGGGCATCTGCAAGAGGTCAAGGCAGAGAAGTGTGAAGATGGAGAGTCATTTCCAGATGTCCCCAAGTCTGTGATGACTGGAACTATACATATTGAAAAGTAGAGAGGACTCCACAGGCTGTTTAGAGAATTTTTTTTTTAATCCTGTTCTCTCTAAGAAGGAAGGAGAAATTAACAATTAACCTTTTGAGCATTATACTTAAAAATTTCAACAAATATCACACCACACTCTTTTTACAGTCTTCTGAGAAAGTTATTACTATTTCAAACTCTTTAGGTGTAGAAGAGTGTAAGCGTCGAAGAAATTAAATAATTTCCTCGAAATTACACATTCTCCAGATTATGAAGGAAGTTTTAAACCTAGCTTGACATATAATTAAAGTCCTTGTGCTTGGATTTATATTTAATTTTGACTGCTTTTGCACCCAGTCACTGGAGACACAACCCTATTTTCAAGCAAAAAATACTCCTTTTGTTCTTATTTTTATTTTCACACAAGACAACTTTTCTTTCAACTTATATTTTCTGTTTTTTTTAATCCAAATCTGCCCTAATCTTCTTCCTCATTATCCTTCTTCTTCCCCTTCTGTTTCTGCTTTATTTCCAACCCAGCATTTTAGTCTATGTGAGGCAGGTGCTCTACCAGTGAGCTACTATCTCATCAGTTAAATGCTGTATCTCAAACAGAGAATAAACCTTCTCTAGCAGTTACATTTCCAAATAGAAAGCATATCATTTTGGAAAGAAATGGTGTGCTTTACTTACTAGAATCTGTAAGAATGATTTATTTTCATGCCATTATGCCCTGTATGTTTGTGTATCTATGAACTGTTCATAACCATATATAATACCCCTGGCAAATTGGAGCTATTAAGTTTTGAATCCTATGAACTGTAAGTCACTGTATTTTTATCATAAGGGAAAATAGATAAAGAAATATTATTCTAATCTAAGCTTTTAATGTAGTTTTAAATAGTTAAAGGGATTCGGTGCTGATGATTGTTAAGGAAAAATGTGCCCTGGATTCCTCTGCTGGCCTTTTCATGGAGAAAACCTGCCGAATTAACTCAGCTTCATGAGGTACTAAGATTTTACTGGGTCATTTCCCACTCAGTGACTCATCGGAGTGCATCTAAAAGAAAGCTGGCTTTTACTCCTTTCATTTAAGCATCATTTTAATGCAGGTGGAAGATAAAAATAGGCTCGTGATTTACATTCAGATGACAATACAACTTGCAAAAAATCTTGAGAAACCAATTTAATTTGGGGCTGAGAAAAATGGGCATGCTTTGCTGGAAGAGAACATGTATGAGCTGCGCGGCTAAGGAGATATTATAGGAAAGAATAAAAAAGCTTTGCCTTTACATTAGAACGGTTTCCATTTTCTCTAGACCAAGTGTGAATCAACAGCAGACGTCTGAGTACAGTAGGCAACGTTATTCAAATCGTAGTTGTGTGAGATTTAAGGTGACAGCCTTAAGTATGGGTAATTCCATCGAGGAATGTTTGTGTGCCAATGTGATGCTACTGAAGACACCTCGCTGTTAATGAGATGTTAGGAGGAATAGGGGAGTAGTTGAGAAGAGAGCTTAAGGATGTGAGAAGGTCAAAAATGCACACAGGGGCAGCTAGACAGATGGCAAATAAGGAGATTTTTCTACTCTGATTTAAGTAATTATAAATATACTATACCTCATAGTTATAATATAAATTAAATTCTAAAGAGGTAATGGATCACTTTTTAGTGAAGTATTCAGGTTATATTGGTCAGTTAGAAATGTCTTTCTTCTCACAGATCTGCTTCTAGGCTGTGTTGTGTGTCTCATCTAGCTAAACATATTCTTGAGTTGGTGAAAATGACAGGACCAAGACAGGAAATTGCATTTTAAACAAGTGAGACTCCTTTTTTTTTTAAACTTATGTCCTACAATATCCCCAAACATACCACAAGATACCCATGTCCAGCTGAGAGATAGCCCAAGCCTTCTTGTACTTACTCCACTGCAGATTTACTAAACCTCTCTACATCTTGAGACACATTTTTTTATGTTATAATTTAATTTAATTTTACATATGAGCCACAGATTCCCCTGTCCTCCCTCCTCCCAACCCCCCTCCCTTCCCCCAGCCCACCCCCCATTCCCAGCTCCTCCAGGGCAAGGACTCCCCTGGGGATTCAGCTCAGCCTGGTAGACTCAGTCAAGCCAGGTCCAGTCCCCTCCTCCCTTCACCCAGGCTGAGCAAAGTGTCCCTGCCTAGGCCCCAGGTTCCTAACAGCCAGAGACACATTTAAAATGATTGTGTAGCAGGAAATGAATTTTTACATTTCAAAAACATTGTCCAAATATATTATATGTTTAACACAATAAATACAGGTAGCACATGAATAGGGACTACATGTATGAAATTCGTTGTTCCAACATCTTTCAATACAGCATCCCAATCACTTGCTTTGTTATAAGGCTAATTTTCTTTCACTTGCCTCAAACTATTACTAGCTATCCACATAATCAGAATAAATTATTTAGAAATACACAAATTGAGAGCTGTTCAATGAAGAATATAAATGGGATGGTTTTGTATTTTAGGTGCTGGTATTAGTAGCAGTGCCTAAGAGTCAAAAGCACAAAGGAAACATCTTCTACAAGGAAGGCTATGCCCAAGGTCGGCTTCATTCACTCTCTTAAGTGAATTTTTTTTCAAAAAAGATAATGAGGTAGCTACTAACATTGAAAAGCAACACTGAGCAAGTCTAGCAGAAAGGACATATCCATTAAGTTTACAAAAGGGATTATGTAAGCACCCTGAATTACTTCCAATTTTCTTGTAGAACATTTAGCTCTTAGGAACTACCAGTTTTCTAGGTCCTGAGTTTTGAAATATAGATGCAAATAATTTCATATAGATTTGTTGGAAAGTGAAATTGAGCAATTCCAAAAATCTATTGGAATTAAACTTTTATATATGGATGTTTGTCTTACAGTCTTGCATATTTCTCTTTTCATAGGTGTCTGTTCACTGTTCATAGGTGATGAATTTAATAAAAAAACAATGTTTTTCAAGTGTATACCATGATCTTTGACTCTTCTTACCCTTCTCCTTCTTTACTACTTCTTACTATCACTTCCAAATAGTTTCCTTCCTATCCCCTGTTGCTTCCATCTTTCACATCATAAATATATGACTGGCCTTATTATCTAGGTACATTTTGGTCAGCACAAATGAAAGCAGATATGTAATATTTGTCTTTCTGCTTCTGGTATGTTCCACCAATTCTGTATTTATTTTCTAGCAAATGTTATAATTTTGTTCGCCTTTATTTATAGCACAAAAAAGTTCCTTGTACATACCTACTTTTCTTTATCCATCTATCTGTGAATGGAAGCCAAGGCTGGCTCAGTGTCTTGGCTATTGTGAATAGTGCCACAAAAAGAATGGATGAACAAGTATCTCTGCAGTGTTTGACTCTGCCCCATGGGTATGTACAAAGAAGTAGCCTAACTAGGTATTACTGTAAGTATATTTTTCTCTTATTGAAGAACCTACATACTGATTTCAATAGTGGTTTGACCATTTTACTTTCTGACCAGCAGTGTGCAAATTTGTCCTTTCCTACATCCTTGCAAGCATTTATCACTTGGTGTTTATTTTTTGTTTTTTATTTGTTTTGGTTTTTCAAGACAAGGTTTCTCCGTGTAGCTCTGGCTCTCCTGGAACTTTCTCTGTAAAGCAGGCTAGCCTTGAACTCAGAGAGCCACCTGCTCCTGCCTCCAAGGTGCTGGAATTAAAGGCATGTGTCACCACCATCTGGCATATTGTTTGTTCTTTTTAATGATACTAATTCTTGCTGGGTGACATGGAATCTTGGTGTTGCTAGAATTTGTACATCCATGATGGCTAAGAATGGAAATTTTCATGTTCATTGGTCATCTTTGTACTTCATCTTTTGAGAAGTATTTGTTCATTGTATTAACACATTTACCGATTTGACTTGGTTGCTTAGGTATTTGGTATTAAGAGCCCTGAATTCCTCTGTCAGATAGATAGGGAAGAAAAGTAACCACTATTCTGTATTTGAATGAGATTTCTTTCTCAGTGTGTGCATTTTAAGTATTTTAGCTACTGATTTTTGCATGTTAATTTTGTGTTCTCTTACTTTGATGAAAGTGCATGTTTGCTTTAAATGAAGCAATGGTAGAATTTTGTTTTTGAAAACAGCTAATACTATACTCTTAAATATAATCTAGTAATTAGTTAGTGCCATTTCACTACTGATAATGTTTTGATACTTTACATTATTTTGCATTTATTTAATTGTGAGAAAATCGAATTCTTTCATGGCAGGAAACAGATAATTGATCCACTGGGATCCTTCAGTGCTACAGAAAGAGTGGGTTGGCCATAAAGCCTTACTTTATTAAATATAGGGCTAATTGTCATAAAATATATTGAAGAAGCAAATACTCGAAGCTTCAGAAACCTAGCATCCAGAGTGCAGGCAGAAAAGCCAAATATAGATAAATTTTACAGAATCTGGTGTTCAGAATTATGCTAAGACATTCTGATGGGAGGGCAAAGAAAAGACAAGAAGATTGTGGGAGTCCGTGAGAGTCCAGCTGCTACTTACTCCCACCTATGGAAAGGTTCTTGGATGGAGGAGAAAGGAATGAGGAAATGTTAGGTAGAAAGATAAACCTGGATGATGAGGAGAAAGACAGAGACACATGATAGCTTTGGAAGGGCCCTGGGTCAATACTGCCCAGAGGTTTAGTCAAAAGGGCTTTTTGTAATATACCCAGGGGAGAGGCAAAAGACCTCCCCCTTGCAAGATCAAATCACACTGCATAGCCAAATGTAGACCATTCCAAACACCTGGTAAACATGCCCATGGCCAAATCATCTCCTTAGGCAGCCCTGCTAGGTAAAGCGAGCTCAGATTTTCTGACCCTGAGTAATTTCACTCCCACAGAAGATAATGTTTTTAATAGTAAGGTCAAATTAAACTGAATGTGAATGTTTAAAATGTAGGAAATCTGTGGTGGCACATGTGAAACAGAGTTTGTATAGAGATAACTGAGAGAAGAAAAGATGCAAACATTAGGTCAGCACTTGGGAGATAAGCTACTGGCAGAAATGACCTGCAAGTTATCCATGAAATGACGCTGGACACATGAAAAACAGCAATTGATTACATGCTAAATACACACAGACATGTACAATACATTTTGTCGATTTCAAAGAGGAAGAATTAGACTATTGTGTACTTAATATTCTTTTTAAGTGAGTATTTTAAGACTGTAGAGATTTTGTTATTCAAAAATGTGGGGGAGAAGGTTTAAGCATTAAAGTTGACCTTGGTTCAAAGCTATGCACTCTACCAGAGTGTGCTGAATACACCGTAAAGCCGCAGGCAAGCTTTCTGTGTTCTTATATTTTTTTGGTCCCCTGTCTTTATTCTCCTCTGTTTAATATGTAAATGATTGTATCATTAAGCTTAAATGAAACAACATATAAAATGCCTTCTACTGTGCTCTGCACAGAATAAATTCTCATGATAAAAATGCAAGAGATATCAAGAAGATACACATGAAAAGGAAGTAATATTTAAGCCACAGGAATTAAAGAATTATTGCATAAAACCAGGGATAAAATACTATTTTATAAATTAAAAAAATAAATGATGGTTTTATATGTTATATTAAATACCTCTTCAGTGCTTGGTGCAAGGTAACCAGATCCCCGACTTAGCTACCCAGCCTCTGTTCTTTACACTGGAGACACAATGCCTAGGAAAGCACATACTGCCACCATTATAGATGTATTTTGGGGAGGGGCAGAGTGGAAGCTTAATGTTGAGAAAGACAAAATAGCTGCTGTCAATGAATTGTCAAGCAGAAAACTCCTACCTATGTTTCTCCACCCAAGATTGTTAGAAAAACTTGTGTGTGTTTAATATATATAATATATATATATACTTTTATACATTATATATATTAATATATATATATATATATACTTTTCATGAACATGGTTACAAGAGCAGCATAAACAGCTAGTATTGGCTGGCTCACGATTCCCCAAATACCTTAATGTATTTGAAATGTAGTTCTCATGAAGAAAGTGTTAACTGCAAGCAATCTTAGGCCACACTAACTTTAAATGCAATCCTATATCTCACTCACATTTAAAAGGAAATTTAAACCAATGCAGATGGTAGGTTAAGGGATAAATTTGCCCTTTCTATGCTTTTTTTTTTGATTCTTAATGTTCCAAGTGGAATCAGTGAAGATGTTCTATAATTCATGAATTTAAAATAAGGCAAGCATTTAGCTCGAGATTAATATTGGAGTAGGTGGGATAAGCTCCGCCTTAGCCATTTTTGTACCATGTATCTATTTTATACTATTCAGAGAACAGTGCAAGTGTTATCTTGCTAACTAGAGTGATACTTCTTTTAATTAAAATATGTTTTGAGCTTGTTTTTGACATCAGAAACCTCATACCTAGAGGCAGACTTTTTGAAAGGGATACAGGGATAAATATATCTGAAGTAGTTGTACCAGGCTAACATAGTCTATGGATAGATACAGTAAGTCTCAACTCAGATACCTAAGGAAGTGGGGCTAGCTAAACAGTAACATCCATTAAGTGGGAAGATTAGCACTTAAAAGTCTGTACATGAATTTTATTAATCATTGAACAGATGAAAATAAGATTCAAAACTAACATAGAGGAAGAAGTAGAGAAAAGATTCTCTTAACAATAAAGTAAAAATGTATCATATTCTAACAGAAATTCCAGCATTTCCTTACCCATGGGTATGGGGTATCTAGTGTATTATCTTTGAACCAATTCTCCATCCTGTCTTAGACATAAAATTAAATGGCAGAAATGGCAGGTACTGCTCTCATGCTCTCTCTCTCTCTCTCTCTCTCTCTCTCTTTCTCTCTCTCTCTGCCTTTTCTGTACTTTTTTATTATATTTTTTGCAGTGTATAATGGGCTCCTAAAGACACTTCTGGCACTTCTCAACAGAAGCTGAGGATTTCTTTACATGTATTGAGAACCTGAAGTTTCAGTACATGGTTGAAGTGATCAGGTCTCCTTTTCATTGCAGAGGTATAAATGTGAATTTATTGTACATTTTTCAGATTGTCTATGACATTACTTTATAGCTTTTTTTTCTTTAATTTTGTTTGGAACAAGGAAGTTACTTTTCAATAGCCATTTGATAGCATGGCCAGACATTTGCGCTTTAGATGAAGCAGCCATTCTCAATATGGTCTTTTGGGGGAATTAACACTGGAGATATAACAGAACGATACCCTGAAGTTTCCTGTTCTACTTCATCTGTATGGAAATTTTAAGGAACAATCAGCTAATCCAAACACTGTGCCAACTAGAACACAGACACAAAGCAACTATTTTTCATTTTCATTCAATTTCCTCTTCATTCATCATTTTTCACTAAACTTAGTTTGAAAGAAGTTATTTCCTTTCCAAGTGTTTTTTTTATTGTAGTATTTATAGACTATAGTTTATAGCAGAATTGTGCCTCACAGCATGGTGGTGAGAAATCTCACGAAATCATGCATGCAGATACTAAGTTCAGAACTTAGTATATTGGTTCCTACTATTGCCTGCCTTTTAGTAGCTAACTATAACCTGGAGCTTCAGAAAAGACTAAGGCTGGGTATCTCCCACAGAAACTTGTATGTAATTGGTCTAGGTAGTATCCTGGACTTGGGGAGCTGAACAAGTCTTACAGGTAATTGCAAAGTTTGTAGGTATTTGTGATTCATTGCATTAGCTCCTGGCAGATGCTCGTTATATTCGCTCTTCCTCTCTCCAGGTGTAGTTTGATGAAAACGGTGGTGCTTTGACATCATGAACTAATTTTGAGACACTAAATGAATATTAAACATTATTATACATGCCACACAAGGATAAGTTTTTGTTTGTTTTTAAGAGAGCACAGATTTGTAAAGGTATAGTCAAACATCGTATAGCTTATACTTCTAATAATCATTTTCTATAATGAAATTTTTGAAGAGCACATCATGGATGTAACAGTCACAGGCAGTTCAAGGGCTGACTTTGCACAATGTCAACAAGTAAAAAGATGTGCTGGAGCATTTGCTAATGATTTGCAAGTCAGCAAGGGCTGCCAGCAGCTGCTTTATAGGTGGAGGGAAATCTCACATAGTTTTTACCCTCAGGGGATGTTTTCTAATTCATTTCCTGTTGTAAATGTGAAACTCCACATTAGACTTACAAAATGTAGTATTTCATATTAGGAACATAAAACTGATATGGATTAAATTTAGAAAAAAACATGGATTCACTTGGTTAGTATGGATAATCAATAAGAACTCTGGGAGAAATAGGGGCTCCATCTCTTCTTGAGGGGTTAATGATTATTAACAATGGCTGAGGAAGAGATGCTACTTTCTCTACTAATGTATCAATTAGATGATTAGATGAAAAAAGGGTTCAAAGAGCAATTAAAGGGATACCAGATGGTCATAGGGAATGGATATAATTTCAATACGTTCTATATATGAAACTGTCAAAATAAAGAGAAATACACAGATATTTAATAACAGTGATTTTCAAATGTAAACAAAATGAAACTGAAGGCAGATGGTAGATAAAGAGGTCATCTTACATAATTTCCTCACTACTCTAAGTTAGGATCTCCTACAATGATATTCTTAGCTCTTTTATAGACATAAGAAAATCTAGAAGACAATCCCACAATGTTTGTTCTTCACAGTTTTGATTGTGTGATGTTTACCTCCCTCCTGAAGAATGATTTGCATTATATGGTGATGCTTAATGATTAAAGGCTGTATTTATTTAGATTGGAGGAAAAAATTCATTTATGTGGTGGCAAAGAAATAAATGTAAAGGTAAGTGAAGATGAAGTCTATATCTGAAAAGATCACAAGAGAAGAGAGGAAGAGAGCAGAGCAAGTCTGAGCACAACTTATAGATGAAATGGGGATACAGAGTTCAGAGGGAAGGGATGTTAAATGCTGTGGTGTTCACATCTATGTTTGTCCAGTGTCTTCACTCAGAACAGAAATAAAGTCTCTGTGGTAGTTTTACAACCTCAGCACTGTGCCACTGTTTCTACCAGTGAGACAAACAGCTAGCTGAGACTCCCATTATGAGAGCTGGGCAGTCTACCATGAACACTGAACTTCAAAAAATGGTACTACCAGGCTTTTGAGAAATGTGTTCCTGAGCTGAAATGGGGGCAAAATTTCTATAAGGAATTACACATCCAAGAGCAGAAAAAGGATGAAGAATTACAAGTTGCCTACAAAAAAGTCTGAAAGATGAGTGAGGTACCAGTCAGAGAGAAAGATGCTTAGGTTGGTAAGTGTGCGAAAGGTTAAAGATATTGTTCATGAGCTAAAAATATTCATTTTATTTTCAGAGTCTGTATACTATCTTTCAATTTTTATATCCTTTAATATTTAGATTTCATTTCACTTTATTTTCAAATCGTATTTTGAAGCAATAGAAGTTATTATTTTTATAATGAATGAAGGTATTGAGTCATAATAGTGTTAGTCATTAAAAATTGGTACATCTGGGACTGGGAAGATCACTAAGTAAGACAAATGTTTGCTATGTAAAAAGCAAAGCTTGGTTCCCGAGAACTCAGGTGTAAAGATGTGTCCTAATGTTAACAGTGTGCAAGTCTGTAACAGTCTAGTTAGGTAAAACGGAGAGAAGGGTTGGAAGGGTAGGAGAGGAAGGAAGAGTGGAGAGAGCCAGAGGAAGGGAAGGAGAGAGGAAGAGGGAGATAAAGGGAGAGAGAGAGAGAGAGAGAGAGAGAGAGATCCAAGTGTCTTGCTGAACACAAGTTTAGCTAAAACAGTGAGCTCCAGTTTCACTAAGAGACACTTCCTAAAAATGAGGTGAGATCTTGAGAGAATTTTCTTTATCCATGTTGTCGTATCTATTGATCTATTGGTGTAGTCTTTGGATGTCTTATGATAGCTAATGGGAGCAGTGTCCTTGTTCTGTCTAGAGGACACTAACTACCACACAGAAGGTTTCCCAGATCTCTGGTTCTAAACCATCTTTCTTCTTCCACTCCCTTAATGTTCCTTGAACCTTAGGTGAGGGGTTTTGCTATAAGATACCCCATTTATGGCAGGACTCCCCATGACCACCTATTTTCTACATTTGATTGATGGTGATTCTCTCTAATAATTCTTTATCTCCTGCAAAAGAAGCTTCTTTGATTAATGAGAGCTTCTGAGAGGAGAACCATTCTATCCCTTCTTTTCTTTTTCTTTTCTTTTCATTTCTTTTCTTTTCTTTCCTTTCCCTTTCCCTTTCTTTCTTTCTTTCTTTCTTTCTTTCTTTCTTTCTTTCTTTCTTTCTTTCTTTCTTTCTTTCTGTCTCCTTCCTTCCTCCCTCCCTCCCTCCCTCTCTCTCTCTCTCTCTCTCTCTTTCTTTCTTTCTTTTTTCATTCTCCTCCTCCTCCTCCTCCTCCTCCTCCTCCTCCTTTGTCAAAGACAAGACCCCTATCCTAAGTGGTCAGCTCTAAACACATGAAAACAAGGACAAAACTAATTTGGCTCTCTCTCTCTCTTCATAAATATATGAAGAGATCATCATGAATTTGAGACGGGTCAGATTGGGGTACACAGGAGGAGTTAGAGAAGGAAAACAAGAGTGGAGAGGGTGAAATACAGTGCACTTGCATGTGATATCCTCAAGTTAAAATATAAGATAAATCAGATAAGCAATAAGTTGCAGAGTAATAGTGTAAGACACCTAATACTGAAATCTGGCTTCCACATATGCACTCACATATGAGCCCAATACATACACACACATGCATACAAGCACACACATACAAACTTGATAAAAGAGTCAGGGTTATTGAATATTACTCTAAGCCCAGTGGCTAACAGTCTTGAATATAGCAATATCACTTCTTAATGACTGGTAGTACTACTGACTTCAGTAAAAATCAAATATAGATATTTTATGAGGGACTAAGATAATAATGCTTTACAAAAGTTCATATGGATGTTGTTTTTGTACAATTTATTCAGAATGAAGTTTTATTCACCCTGTTAAGGTTAAGGTCTTTTTTTAAAAAATATAAATCTCATCATTCATTCAAGTAAATTGTGGTCTGGTGGAAAGTTGAGAAATTATGATGTTTCTACTGTTGCTAAAAGTTCCCTCAAAATTATTATCAAGACAAACCCTATCCTACAGGGTAGGTAATAGCCTGATATGGCAGTTGAGCTTTTGAAAAGTATTCAGTGTGATTGTGTTGTGTTACAACATAAATTAATGCCCAGCCAGAATTTTGTGCACACTTTGCATAGTCATGTCTTCAAGGTCCAGCACCAACAGGTTAAATAAATTGAACTCTGCACTGTGTTTTGATGTCTTAGTATTAAAAATAGAAAGTATACCACTGCCATTTACTTTATGTTGACTATATTTTAAGATGATAATATTTTGGATATGTTGAGCCAAAATATAGCACTAGAGTTGGTATCTTGTCTCTTTTCCAATTTCAATTTTCTTACCAAAATACTATAAATTGAATCCATGGTTTATAGTACATGTCTTTACTAGAACATTGACTCATACAAAAGTGTCAAAAAGTAGAAATCAGTTCGCTTTATAAAATTGCTTAAAATTAAAAGCAAACAAAATGGTCTTGTGAATAACTGAAAATATTACACATCATCAACTTAAATAAAAATAATGTTTTATATTTATGAAGAAGGTCTATGAAAAAGAAAAGGTTTCAAGATAATACATAAGTGTAGAGTTATTTAAAAAGTATTTGGATGAAATAGTTCTGGCAATATCACACATGAAAATATGGTTCAGACAAGGGTACAAGGAAGTACTGATCCAGTTATGCCCAGGGACATGTGAGGCAGGTAAAATGCTCATAAAGCGGTTACTGGCAAAGTACCTGGAAGATTCAGTTTTCAAGTGCTCAGAGTGAGAACATTTCTTTGCAGAATCATATAGGATAACCAGTGGTGGAAAATACATGGTCTCGGCCGGGCAGTGGTGGCACACGCCTTTAATCCCAGCACTTGGGAGGCAGAGGCAGGCGGATCTTTGTGAGTTCGAGGCCAATCTGGTCTACAGAGCAAGATCCAGGAAAGGCATAAAGCTACACAGAGAAACCCTGTCTCGAAAAACAAAAATCAAAACAAAACAAAAAAAATATACATGGTCTCAAACCACTCTAAAGTCCTAAGTCAATGTATTAGACACACATTTAACCAGGACCTTTATTGAGACAGAAGTGTGCAGGTCTGTGCTTCTTAGTTTTGTTTTTTTGTCAACTTGACAAAAACTATAGACATCTGGGAAGAGCAATCTCAATTAAGACAATACCTACGTTGAACTGGTTCATAGATATGTCTTTGGAGTATTTTCTTGATTAATGACTGATGTGAGAGGTTCTAGCCCACAGTGGGCCATGCCACCCCTGTGCAGGTAATCCTGAATCATGTAAGAAAGCAGTGTGAATAATCCACAGGGAGCAAGTCAGTAAGCAGTATTCCTACACAGCCTCTGCCTCAAATCCTGCCTCCAGGTTCCTGCCTTAAATTCCTGCCCTGACTTCCCTTCATGACTGATCATGATCAGGACATGTATGTTGAAAATAACCCCACATTGCTTTTGTTCATGTTCTTCATCACAGCAATAGAAAGGAAACTGCTATAGTCTAAAATCGTTTTACAACCAGAGCACCAGTCATTAAAATCTGTTAGATAAGATAATCTTGTTCTGTTGTAGAGAGTTCAGCATATCAGGCTGTGGACATAGATTTATGGTAGAGTGATTCCCTGTTACCTACTCTGCCTGGGTCTTGTCCCCAGTACCACAAAAAAAAAAGAAAAAGAAAAAGGATGCAACACATATCTATAAAATCAACCATCTTGACTCCCTCTGCAGAAGAAAAAATGGATTAGTAACCTCATTTGTATCTTTTACCCAGTATGGTATAACATGAACCAAATAAACCTTGTGAGTCAAAGCAAAAATAATAGACAAATATAAAATAATAATTTTACAGTACTGGGGCAGGGCAGTGAAAAACACTGGTTCCTGTGAGACTGAAGGATTAATAGATAAATCTATGGTGAATGTTCTTTGATTCCCTGAGGGAGCTCCAGAGCTGTGGAGCAGCGCAGAGAGTTGAGAGACCAGGCAGGGTCCTGGGGTTGAGGAGCTGCAATCTAAGGGAAGTAAAATTATTTTGAATTTATATGATACAGTCTTAGAGAGAAGCCTACCCACAGAGAAACCTAGGGATACCCCTCCATGTGCAGTTTGATTGATACATATTTGTGAATAAATTCAAGGAGAGGAAGTCCCAGAACAATGACAGGTAATAACATCTAACATTTGCACAGGGCTAAGAGTTGTTGTTACTTCTTTCCATCTGCCAAATGGGATAAAACCATGATTTTTTTTCCCCTTGGGTAGAGTACACAGAAAATTCTTGTCTGAATGGTAAGGAATAATTATCTCTATCTGGGCCTTCCTTCATTTCATCAAACAAAGCATGGGTCAAACAGATCAACACCTTCTTTTAGGTTTGTTATTTGTTAGATAAAACAAGTATCATTTAGGAGTGTTCAGATATCTGATACAAAACAACTTAGCATTCATATTTGGAATCTGGAATGAATTACCATATGTGTAAACATAATAAGGACATTGGGTGTAGAAGGGAATACATATCTACAGTAATGAATGAGAGTGGAAATAATGACCAAATGAGTGCATATGCAAAATACTTCATTGTTTTGTAAATTTCCCTAAAACAATATTGGCTGTTCAAAGGCCATTATTAGCAATGTTCTGTGTAGAGTATGGTATATATAAAAGAAAATGTATAACAATAGTACAGTGGTTAGTGGTGGATCTGTAGACGCATAGTATTTTTAGCCTCTTAAACTACATGAAAAGTGACATGATATTCCTTTAATCTAGAATGTGATAAGTTAATGATGATTACTACAAACCCTACTGCTGCTGCGAAGACAATATAGAGATTTACAGCAGGCAAGATCATGAAGAGGATGAACCAGAATGATAAATAATTGTAAGTTAACTATCGGTAGAGCAGAAAGAGAAAAAAGGAGAGCAAGGAACAAGTGGACCAAAAGTCAACAAGATGACACATAAACACTTAATCACATTGGTAATCACCTGGAATTCAGTCTCGAATGAACAGATGAGTGGGTGGGACTTACCATTCTTGCTTAAACAGTGTTTAAACTGTGCTGCCTAAAGAAACTCACTTTGAGGGAGAACAGAGAGGAGTGGAAATTGCATAAATATATTTAAATAAAGTAAAATTAATAAAAAGTTTAAAAAAGATGAACACAAATAGAGCTGAAAGTAGAATATATAATAAGAAAATATTTTGGTCATAAAACAAGTTAGATTAATTAGGAAAAGAAAAAGGGAGAGAAATGTCACAAACCCTTAGATTTATCAAGACAGAAGATGGAAATATTATAACAGAATTGACAGACAAGAATAATTGAATATTTTGAATAGTTTTATGCTAATATTTTCCAATAACTAATGTGAAATGAAGAAAATTGTGAAAGAAAAATTCAATTTTACTTAATTTTACTGAGTGACATTTTCATGTATTTTAGAAAGAAATGATACCAATTCTGTATAAGAGCTTCACAAATATTTTAAAGGGAGAAAATAGAGTTTCTTTTATAAAGCTAAGATACAAATATCAGAAATGAAAAAATTATAGTTCAGTATGCCTCATGAACATAGACACAGAATCCACAATTCTTTTTTTTCAAAATGGAAAATCCATAATGGCTGAGTGGGGTATATCCCAGAAATACAAGATTGGGCTACCACTTTAAATTTATTAGTATGATTTGTTATGTTGGCAAAAATAAACATTACAAACTGAAAACAAACAAACAAACAGGAAAGCATTTGAGACATCTGAGAAAATCTCTCCTTACAGTGGACATCCATGGATATCTTCAAATAATATAGAGTGACTCAGACACACGCCAAACAGGAGCATGGTAAACAGGAAAGCCTACATGGGCTCCCTTAATGGGACAAGATAGCAAACACATTAGTTGTTATTACTTCTTGTTGTCTAATAGAGATTGTTCTTTGTCAGTACAATGATGGGAAATCATGTAAGTCATCTTATAAATTGAAGACAGTAAGCTAAAATGACTATGTATGGAGATAATCAGGTAGATACAAAATGGTACCAGAACTAACAATAGTAGTGTTCAAGATGAATGATCGATATACAAAATCAATTTTATTTCTCAAAATGGCATCCAGCAGTGAGAGATCTACTATTTTTTAGAGAATCAAAAAATACTGCGATGAATAAATCTTATAGAAGGTAAGAAGGATGCAATCTTTTCTATAGGAAATGAAAGTTACCTTTCTAATGAAAGTATATATATATCTACTGTTAGCATGAACATTCCATTCAATTGATTTATTGTTTTAAAACAATGACAGTCAATATATCATCAGATAGATTTGTTAGAAATTAGCAAACTAATTTATGTGGAAATAGACAAAACTATAAAAGAAAAAGTTATATTGAGGTAGAAAAAACAAGAAAGTTATCAGATTTCAAACCTCAGCAGATTATTATAATTAATTCAATGCAGTATTATCAAAAGAGAGAAAAGTTTGTTAAGAAAACATAACACAGTCCTTAAATTGGAGAATCTGTGATATGTGGATTCCTTACTTTCAGCTTAGAGGCAAAGATGATTATGAAGAAGGTGATCCTTTTCAAGGACTGATACAAATAAATGAGCCAAATCATCCTTCATTCCATACAAAATACACTTGCCATGAAACATCAGTCCTAATGCAAATCTAACATTGTAAAGATCCTGAACAAAAGCAAAGATGAAAGCTTTTTACTTTATTAAGCAAACAAACATGAATACTCAAAGCATAATAAACCATACGACAAATTTGATAGAATTTTTGCTTCTTTATTGACAGGATTATGGAAGACAAAAAGAAAACCTAGTGTAAGTGAAAAATATTTGCAAATTATGTATTAAATAAACAAAAATGACTGACTGTAAAGTGTTTAAAAAGGTGTTCGAGGAACAGACACTCTCATGGGAGATGAAAATGTACAGCTATTAATTTGTAATACATTTTGGCAATTTCATAATGTTGAAACACACGCACAAAATATATATATATATATATGCAGTCTACATTTTTTCAGCAAAAGTACCTGTTGATATAATGACTTTCCTTTATTTTAAAACTATAATTCAATTGAATGAAGTGAGCATGCTAATAGTACAGATATACCATATATTTTCATTATAAAGACAATTTTTATTTCCTTTGGAAAAAATTTACATTTTTCCTATCTTCTATAAGATTTATTCAGCATAACATTTTTGATTCTCTGATAAATAGTGGTTATATAATTCCAATTGCTGGATGCCATTTTGAAAATAAAATATCTATATTAGCTTAATATTCACTCAGGATAAAGAAATGAAAGTATCGCTAGAAAAAAAACTTGAATACAAATGTCTCTGTCAGCTTTATTTGTAAGAGCAAAAGAGGAAACAATTCATACATCCACCAGGTGAATGGATTAAATGTAGAATATAATAAAATTGTGAAGAATTCAATGAATTAAATATATGAACAATATATATTTGCTGCAACACGATGATGAATCAAAATATAAGTATTTCAGTAAAATAAAACACATAACACCACCATATAACTGCACTCTACATAGTGTTATAAAGTAGGTAGGAGACTCTTGGAGACAATGCTTTAGGGTAGTGTCAAGATGAGAAAGTTTCACAGAATGATGGATAACAATATAGCCAGAAAGCACAACAGCTCTGTGCCTTTTTCTAAATCATCACATTTCTAAAGATACTGCTATTAGTATCATTGTCATGAGTGAAGATGTAGGCTAGGCTATACAGGTAACAGAACATTGCGCACTGCAAAATTCTAAATTTAATTTGAACAGGAAAATAGGGTTTGTGAGAAAAATACACCATAAGATACAATTTGTATATCTAGAGGAATATACTTTGATTTTCATCAGCTATGATATGTTTGGCTTTCAATCATTAACAATAGTAGACCTAAGAGTGAAATCACAAACTATGTTTTTCGTGCCCTGAACTGGTTCTCATTCATAGCCAAGAAAATATTTTCCTCCGCATTTTGAAGAAGTCATTTTTACTAGGAAGGTTTTTCTGGTGCCAATTTTGTGTTGCCAAACCATTATTACTTACCTTTGTTTGTTTGTTTGTTTGTTTTTCAATAAATTATATGAGCATTTTCTGTAGAACTGAGACTATATTTTACATATCTATTGACTGATTTAACTTGCCATTCATATTTTTAATATCCTTAGTGAATGTAATAATATTCTCATCCGCTGTAGTCTGTTATCTCCTATAAAATCAATATTTAATGGCATGTTAACTGAAGTCATCAGTTTGGGTGTATTTCTATAGTTTATATCAAATCTTGACAAATCCTTTTTTTTTTTAATCAGGATATCTGCCTATAAATCTAAGTTAGAAGCTGACATAAAATGCTGAGATTCTCAATGTTCCCAGAAGATCTATTCAGGTGATTTCAATCAATCTGTCACAAAAATCAAAATAAAAATTACAATTATGTTGTGCACTATATGTTTGATAGGATCAAGATGAAATACTACAAATCACTGGAATAAATTGAAAGCAAGTGACATATGGAGTACAAATTCTGAGAATAATTCATTCTTTGGAGATAGATAATAATTTTAACCAACCTGTGGAGACTTGTGAATTTGTGTATTTTATTCTTCTGCTTATTATAAAGCCTCATCTGAATTGGACTCCGTTGTACTTGAATTAAGTTCTATACAAGATGGGTACAATGAAATGCATAATCATTTCATTACAAAGCTTCCTGGATATTTTCATAATTCGAAATAATCTACTGGTGGAGATTTATTTGAAGGGAGTGGCCAGCCCCAGCAAAGATAAGCGACCTCCTTGAAGTTGCTTGGTTGTGTGCTGCGGACATACAAAGTTAAGTTATGAATAATTTGTAATCATCATTTTAAGTTTGTCTTGACTATTTTGTTTGAAGTCCAGGGAATTCATGTATATTAAGATTGGACAGTGTTAATTTCCTTATAGTGTTTCAGATGTTAATTGAATAGTAACATAAATCAGAGGACGACTCCATTCTGAAAGTGGCCCAAAGACTAGACCTATTATAAGGGCATTTAAAGCAGGAGATTAAAAGTGTGACAAAGTTATGATTAACGTCAGACAGGAAAAAAAAAACAAATACAACATAGCAGGGAAATTAGGGAAGAACACAGTATCCAGAGGCAGCAGAAGGTGTGCTAGAGAAGGCACTGAGAGCGAGGGATTAAAAACATGTCCTGGTGTCCAAGATGGAAGAAGAGAACATTATGTGTGGGACAGTCTTCCACAAGTAATACCAAGGCTCTTTTCTTGTCTTAGGAGGAAGGCAGAGTACTGTGGCCCTGAAGCCTGGAAAATAATTGGGGGGAATTGAACAGAAGCAAATAATAAGTTGTGAAATCACTGATACCATGTTAAATCAGGCTAGTGGGAGAGATGGACAACAGGAGTAGGGGTTGGATTAGAAATAAACCTAGTTCCATACTATATGGGAGCAGATTGGAGAAAGTGAGACTTTACTCACAGAGAAGAAATCTTCCAAGTGTTTGATATTTTTAAGGGGCTTTTGGGTAGGAAAGTAAATGACTTACATATGTTAAACTTTGAGAATTATAAAATGTGATGTCCACTAGGTCTCTGGATAGTACAGATAGAGACAGAATTATTGTACCTTGTAGCTGGAGTTTTCCTGGACCTGCCTGGCCCAGGTCAGGACAAATCTCTCTCACCTGCCAGTCCCGCACCTGCTCAAACCCAACAGAGTAAACACACAGAGACTTATATTGCTTACAAACTGTATGGCCGTGGCAGGCTTCTTGCTAACTGTTTTTACATCTTAAATTAAGCCATTTCTATTAGTCTATAAGTTGCCATGTGGCTCGTGGCTTACCAGTACCTTACATCTTGCTTTTCATGGCAGCAGCTGGCAGGGTCTCTCTGCCTCAGCCTTCCACTTCTCAGAATTCTCCTCTCCTTGTCCTGCCTATACTTTCTGCCTGGCTACTGGCCAATCAGTGTTTTATACACTAACCAATCAGAGCAACACATTTGACATGCAGAACATCCCACAGCAGTACCTTATCTACTCAATCATAATTGCACAGAGGGGCGCAGACAAATCAGCTAAGAAGAAAACGATGTTGAAAATAACAAAAATTGTAGGAAGTGATAACCTCTGAGTTTGGGTGAGAATCCTAAGAAAAAAAGGCTCAGTGGCTTGGTACTAAAGATTGTGACTGGAGCATAAACAATATTCATCAAGAGTGCGGCTTTTGACTAGAGTAGTGCCCATTACATATATACCAAATCTTTAATATTTGGGAAGTGAGTCAATACATCTGAGATCAGAATGACATTTTTGAATATACTTTCATCTAGTGTTGACATTAGCTGTAGTTTAAAGGCATTGTCTCTTCATATCTGTTTGTTAGCCGTTTTCTTTCCTTCAGTTCCAATACAAAAATACTGTCTTGTTGGACAACACATCTCTTTTATAATATTTGTAGAATGAAGAAACCAAACAATGCCAAAGCCCATTGTAAGAAGTCACATATACATTTGTACCATGCTATCTATATTCATTTCTTTTCTCTATTTTGGTGCCTTTAAATAAATAAATCAGTAACAGCATTACAGATTGTATACCTTAGAGATTAAATGTCTTGCCCATTGCTTTGAGTGGACCAGATTTTGGTGCATCATTGTGGAAAGGATCTCAAAGAATGAAATTCATCATAAGGTCAAGTTGTAATAGCTGGCTTCTTGAATTTGAGCAACTGTGACCACAGACTAATGTCCTCAAAGGATCACCTCATAAATGTAGATGATCCAGACAGGCTGTTATTTCTATATTCCCAATAACAAATGTGGTGAATTTTGGTTTACACCAGTATTGTTTCAAGAAAAATAAACAAAAGTGAGTCTGCTTTTGGGTATACTAGATGTACGATGTAATAGGTCAATGACCCCAGCAATGTATACTCCCATATGAGATGTGAGTGGCCTTAGCATTACAAACTTCATTTAGTTTGAGAGATACTGAATAATGAGTATTATTATAGGGACGGCATGGCTTTCTATCTCACTTTTACATCAGTAGCAGATGTTATGGTATCTCACAAATCCTCCTAGAGGAATCAATACAAGTTCTCAAAGCTAGGAATTACTAAAACCTAACATCCCCTACCTTAGCCTTCTAGAGATCTGACCTGGACTTCAGGGAACTGCTTTACTTGGAAACAGTGCATATCCAATATCTCCCGAAAGTAGGATCATGAAGGGTCATTTTTTTT
>CABHPH010152224.1:10699-43166 GCA_902168325.1 Peromyscus nudipes | reverse complement strand
AATTATATTGTAAAATAAAATAAAATAAATTATAAAAAAAAAGTTACAAAGTGTTGTTGTAAGTGTTGGGGAAAAAGGACAGTTAGGTTTTTGCTGATAGTATTCTGATTTCCAAGTCTAGTCTGTGCCTAGGAAATGACATTTAAAAAATATCCCAGCTACATTGCAAGAAGGCTTTGAGAATGACACTTGGAGAAATACTGTGCAGAAACTTGGGTGCTTGGATCTCAGTACTCTATGACAAAGCGCTGAAGCCTGCTAAGTACTTCCCTCTATCACTGTGTCCGTAATGTCTCTCCCTTCACACCAGATAGTAAGTGGGAGGGTAGAGTCTTGCTCAGTTGGTTATTGTAGTGATGTGCTTTGAATACAAACATATTTCATCAATGCTTTCTAAAAACACCCCTGCCTCCTTGTTGATCAGTGAGAAAACTTTCTCTTGTAATAGTTCATTCTGAAAAGGTAGAGCTGTTAAATTTGTGGTTGGGTGGAGAACATTCTGGTCACTCTTCCCCACGTAAGGTCTGTATTCTCTTTTTCAGCACCAAGCCCTGTTTCACGCACAGTCCTATCTCTCAGTTGGTGCCACAAAGGAAGTATTTTGGCTTGTAATTAAGGGAACAGACTGTAAAATAAAAAATCCAAACCTGCCTCTGACACATGTTGAACATCTCTACGGGGAGTTACTTTGCTGTGTAACTCAACTTTCTCTTCTATAAAACAAGAATGATGTTCAGCTTTCTTGGTTCCACTGAAGAGTTTACATGGTTTATTTTTTAAATGGTTTAAAATTGTTCCTGTCCCACAGATATCCCTCAGAATGTTAAATGTACTTCTTCTTTTGGTTGGCAACACTCAAATACCAATTTGAAATGCAGTTTTCATTTATTCCTCAAACTAAAGTTGTTGTTGAATTAGTTACTCATGCTGAACAAATGTTCGAAATATTAGTCTCCATTTACCACTCAAATGAGATCATGTTTGAAAACGTAGAAAGTATCACCTAGAACTAAGTTTGTGTCATTGAAATTATTTCAAATTTTGTGCACTCTCTGTAAAATATTCTTATTTCCTTGTTATTATTCTCTTTTAGTTTTCTAATTCCTCAGAGGCCCAAGCACGTTTCTTTTAGATAATTATTATTTGAAATGATTTTTGTAATACTGTATTTATTTTCACTTTCTATTTCATGCATCAAGTCACCAGTATAAGTAATTACTTCAAGCATGGCATGCGTTTGTAAGCTTCTCAGTGCTATACATTTAAAAACAATAATGGTTGAATAAATAAATAGTCTCTCGATCAGTTGCCTAGTGTTAATATATTTCTTGTGAGTGTTCAGGATTATGCACATTAGTTATGAAGCCAGAAGCTTGGAGCATAATGTCAATGATTCCTCAGTGAGCTACAATTACATCCTTGTACCAATAATTAACTATTTGTCCTGTATTTAATAGTGAACACGGCCTCATATCACAAGCAATTAAGTTCTTAATAGTACAATTAGTAGCAAGACCAAATGCAAGCCAAAAAAGATGTTTTTAAATTCCCAAGGCTGTGTGAGATTATTTACGGAGAATTTTCTTGAAGTTGCGTATATCCAGTGGATGATAACACTTGTCACTTTCATACTGTGGTATAATTCATGCATTACCTTCAATTTTTTTCCTTCTCTTGACACATGACAACCACAAATTGGTCTTTGTTTCAACAATTACTAGTTTACAATAGACTATTTTCTCTTCATTGTCGATAAATAAATTAGAACCAGGAAAAGTCTGAGAATAGTAGTACACATAAGTCATCCATATTCCACGCAGTTTGCTTCACATTACAAAGATCCTACTTAATTTCTTCATTGGACATAGTTTCCATAAAATGTCTCACTTACCCAAAATTCATGCAGTCAAAAAAATCAAAAATTTTGCTTAAATGTTAACTATCTTCCTCTTCATTCCCAAACTGATGTCAATTTGAACCATGTGTTAGCAATTAAGTCATAAAAGTCACATTGTGATAGTGAAAAAATGAGGACATGGGAAATTAGGAAACATGACTACTGGCCTTAGCAATGGTAAGAGGCATAACAACCCAGGCCCTCTGACTTTTAAGCAGATGTTCCTTCTATTGCAGCCACTTTTTCCCATGAGTTTACAGTAACTACCAAAGGTACAGAATGGTAATGTCTACTCAGAGTATTACTCTGATCACTATGACTACGTACCCCCCAAAACTATGTGTGCATGTGTGTGTCTACACATGTGTGCACATGTATACAGGTAATGTAGAGGTCGATGTCCAGTTTCCCCAATCTCTCTATAACTTACTTTTGAAATAGTGTCTCTAACTATACCTCAAGATCACGAATTCTGCTAGGTTGGTTGGGCAGCAAGATCCAGGTACCCTACTGTCCCCCTTTTCCTGCCTTAGTATCATAGATTATGTGACAATGTGCCTAAATTTTAATATAGGCACTGAATTCTGGTCTCTGATTGCATGAAGAACACTGTACCAACAAAGTCATATCCCTATCCCTACTCCCCACAAAAACTAGTGACATCTACTTACAATATAACAAAAGGATGTGGTTGCTTATAATCATTTTTTTTAATTTCCACGCAGTTCATGCTATAAATTATTTGAAGCTGCATCTCCACAGTATTAAATGGGTGGTGTAACCATGATATACATGAAAAGACATAAAACTGAATGTTAGTGCTTCATTTCATTTAATGTAGACAAATACAACAGCCCACACAGCAAAATAATAGTTGTCATTTCACCTTGGAAAAAACTACCCCTTTCAGTTGAGCCCTATGTTTGACTCTTAAGTTCCCACAAGTTGCTTTCAATCAACAAATCAAAATATGAGAACAGAGCGATTTTTAGATTTAGGCATCAAGGATACCATTCTCAAATGTCACATGGCAAGAGTTCACTTAAAGAACAACAAACAGAATTATGTGTTGAAGGAACATTTTTCTTTTCATTGCTCTTTGCTTTTATTCTGAAGGATATGTCAGACCCAATGCCTAAAAGCAAATATAAAGGAGAAAGACAAAATAGAAGCTTATAGATTTGAGAAGTCCAAAGAAATTTTATACCATTCAAATTTTGACTACTTCTTTTACTTACTAACTTTTAAAATAGCATTACTACAAATAAAAGTTCAAAAAGGTAATTTTAGTTAGGAGCCAAGAAAAAGCACGTCTCAATGATTTACTTTTACTTATTCTTTCCTTTGTTTACCCAATCCTTAAGTTAGTTCTTACTCTTTTAACTAAAAAGTAGCCTACATTTGAAACATGTAATATATATCTTAAATCACATGCATTATATATATATATGTATTATAAATACATATTTATAAAATTAATATATTTGAATTGTGTTTGACCAAGATTATTCTTATATAATACACACATTATATATTGTTGAACATTTTATATATATATATATACATATATATATATACCATGTTGTTGAATAAATGCAACGCATATACATTTGTAAACTAATAAAGAACATTTATATATGTGTATGCATATATATATAATATTGTTGACAAATGCAATACACATACATTGGTAAACTAATTAGTTTACATATGTTAAAAATCAATATGTCAAGGATGAAGAAAAGAGAGTATTATGTTTTTAGTTAACTACCTTGTGAACTAACTACCCTTGAGCTATGTAGAAATTCTGTTACTCAAATTGATGCTGATGATGCTGTTGGAAGCATTGCTGTTGAAGGTATATGCATAAAAATTTCAGAAGACAGTTGTAAATTACATGGCTCCTGAGACTGGGTGGTAAATTGCTCTGCAGTTATGAGAACTGTTTGCACATCCACAGAACCCATGTTTGAATTCTAGTACTCACGTAAGAGCTCACAATCATCGGTAAATCTAGACCCAGGGAATAAAAATCCTTTTTGAAACTCTTAGGGCACTAGACACACGTGTGGTACATGGACACACCTACAAGCAAAACACCTATCTGTAAAATATAAATAGATAATTATTTAATAAAAGAACTCTTGACTCATAAACACTGATTCATCTTCCAATTCTATTAGTGTGTGGAAGATTAATTTATTACTAAATTTGTGACATAATGATTAATTATACTATTAAAACTATTGTCATTTCTAATTTTAATTTCTGGAAATTTCTCAATGATCTATAACATGCAAGCTAGCAATGTCACTATAAGGTATCTATGCCAAGAAAAGAGAATCAATATGTCAAAGGGATTTCCACACACTTTTTATTGCATTAACAGTCATAGTAGCCAAGATATGGAACTAGCGTAGGTATGTATGCTGGGATGAAGGTATTAAAAAAATACATTTTCTACTTACAATGTGGTACTGTTCAGCCACAAAAAAGAATCCAATCTTATCATTTGAAATAAAATTAAGTGAATTAAATGAACTTAAGGGGACTTCTTTATCTTTTTGTCCATAAGACACAAATAAGTGTTCTAAAATAGCATTTTAATGGAATAATGCTTAACATATTATATTTACAGTGTCGCTTGTAGAAAAAACTTTAAAACACTTATTTATTGTTTGCTTGTTTTTATTGTGAATTTTTAGTCATCAAATATAGCCCAGGTTGGTATTTTTATCAGTATTGCCAAAATCTAATATAAAAAATTGACATTATTAAGCGTCCTATTATTAGTTTTTAAAGTTTTATTCACATACAATATATATTACAATACATTCTTAGTGTTCTAGTTTCATGCCTTTTGCTTTAACCATCGCTCTGACTGAAAGCAGCTCTGGAGTGGAAGACTTTATTACAGCTTAGAGGTTCCAGTCTCTCATGGAGAGAAGGTCAGACAGGAATTAGAACAGGATGTTGAAGCTGAATCTGTGGAAAAATGCTATTTCCTGGCCCAATAGCCAGCTCATGCTTAGCTCCGTTTCATATATAGCAGAGTATTACCTGCCCAGTGGATAGTGTTGGCCATATAGGGGTGAGATCTCCTATATCAATTAACAATCAACCCAAGTGTCAGGGGCCAACCTAATCAAGACAATTTGTCAAACTGAGACTGTTCTCTGTTGGCTTTAGGCTATGTCATTTGAAACACAAAATGAGCTAAGACATTTGGAATCTAGATTTTCTTAAATATTTCTCATTCTTTACCTCTACTGTGTGTCTATAACCTACCTTTCAGTTTTTATTATTATTCGAGTACCACTACCAGCAGGATACATTTTGTAGGACAGGATAAATTTTGCTCTGTTTCCATTGTTTGCCCATCCAGATTGTGTTAAAAATCTTAAGAAATTTTTACCAAAGTTCACTTCTGGAATTGAGGAATTCAGGTTTCTAAGAACTTTCTTAGATATTACTGTTTCAATCAACTGAATTAACTGAAAGGTGGTAGCTTTTCTACAGGAGAAGAATTGTGATGGCCTTTCATATTTAAAACAAAGTAGGTGAAGAAATTCCACAGCATGGGAGCCAAACTTAAATGGTGAAAGGGAAACAAACTTTATTTTTTTTTTAATTTGATGACACACTGTAGGGGATATTCCACTGAGAATTAATGGGCATTCGGAAACAATATCTGTATCATTTATTTGTCAAGATTTCCTCTGCTTTCCTAGGAGGCATTTCTTCCATAACTGAGAGACTCATGAGTACTAATATTTAACACCATGTCTTCATCAGGGATGAAGCCATCTTAAATTCTGTTTCATCATTCTGTGAATCATCATTAGACCTTTTGCTGACTCTCAAATGTCAAATATTCTCTTGTGTCATAAGGAATTCATTAAATGGCATTAGGGAAAAGTACAGAGTGATTTTGAGCTAATTTTTCCTCTCTATTGCAAGCTTTATATTTTGTCTCCTCTTCCATGTTCTTGCAGCAGCAATGAACGATGTCATCCATTTCTAAATGGTTCCATCATGATGGCAGGTGATAGACTTAAGCAAAATTTACATAATATTAAAACGTTCTTTTTCTCAACAGTGATTCAGACATCACTAAAACAAGTTATCCATCCACTTTAATAAACTAAAATAAATGAAAATATAAATCGCACCTAAAAGGAATAGTATGTGTCCAAAAGAACTAAAAGCATATTGATCAAATAACAAATACATTGAATCCCCCTTCCATGGGAACATGTATTTCCGAATAACTGTTTAAGCAGAATATTTTCCTTACTTATATTGTGGAATCAAGTCCCCTGGAAAGGAGGGCTGTCCTACCAGGTAGTGGTACCTCTTCTGAAATATCAAAGTAATCTGACAGTCAAAATGACATCGACTGACAAAACTTTAAAAGAATCAGAGAAGCTTCTATTGTTCTTCTGTCCTTGGGTTGATGTGTGAGGCATCACCCAGTGATGTAATGCAAACCTGTGATTCTTTGCAGTGTTACCTCTTTTCTCTCCTGTTCCTCATTGTAGTAGCTGATAGTCACGAGTGACTCTGAGAGAATTGCAAGTGAGTAGTTTGACTAAATTTTCTTAAATAAATATATTAAAAAGGGTAACAGAGTAAGGCATTCATTAAATACAGACAGTCTTTATTGTTTTAATACCACCTCATTTAGAATTAATTGCCATTTTGAATTTGACATTATTTTTGCAGTGGCTTATGTTTTCTATAATAGTTACAAGAATATTTTGAATTGTCAACTTGGTTCACATACTTTTATTCTATGTGGCTGTTCCATAAAATTGTATGCTTATAAAGATTAAGACCTTTCTTTTATGTTCAAAATATTTTAATTAAAAGTATTTATGAGATTTTGTTAAATATGAATTGTATATGGCTTATTCTTCTTATAACCAATAAACTATATAAACACATACTGAGAAATTAATGTCCTCAGATAAATTTTCATAGTTTCCAAATCATTGAAGCAATTTTCTGCAACATTATAAAGGCAGGTGACTAATACAAAATCACATGCATATTCAGAAAAATCTAGAGAGCTAAATAAGGGTCCATGGACAACAAAATTTGTTGAAATATTGTAAGGTAAAAATTCTTTTATGAAGTAATTTTAATCATCAGCCAATTTTCACATATATGCAAAATATCTATGTAAGAAATTACATAGAATCTACAAATTTATTTTCACATAAATGTGCTTACTATGTTGTCTTACATAATTTAATATGTGATATAATATTCACTAAGTTTTTAGGATAAATTTCCTCACCTGAACAAGAACTATTGTGACTGTTAATTTTTTAAGTCATAAACCAATATGAGAATGTGAAGAGTCATTGGGGACAATGTTCTAGTTGTCCTAAGAGACTAATTGATTTGATGTGTTTTTATTTTGTGCTACAATTTGCATTTTACCAAACACATTGATAAATCTCTCCTATGGTATTACTGAATGATATTATGCATATTTAATACTGATATAATCTTTTAGGAAAAATTTCCCATTTCTTCCCTTCTAATAACTTTTGATATGTTCAATAATCTTATTTATTTATACCTATGATATAATACATTAAATTTTATCATCTTCTCCCTCCAAAGAATGGGATCTATCTCTCTGACTCTTGAGTTTAGTTTGCTTATTTAGGTGAAGTCATGATAATCAACAAGTCTAGGCAAATGCTCAGAATAAACTCAAGAGATTCTGAAATACCACCTTACACCTGTCAGAATGGCTAAGATCAAAAACACTGAAGACAGCTTATGCTGGAGAGGATGTGGAGCAAGGGGAACTCTCCTCCACTGCTGGTGGGAAGGCAAGCTTGTACAGCCACATTGGAAATTAATATGGCGCTTTCTTAGAAAATTGGGAATCAATCTCCCTCAAGACCCAACTATACCACTCTTGGACATATACCCAAGGAATGCTCAATCATACCACAAGGGCACTTGCTCAGCTATGTTCATATCAGCATTGTTTGTAATAGCCAGAACCTGGAAACAACCTAGATGCCCTTCAACTGAAGAATGGATAAATAAAATGTGGAACATATACACAATGGAGTACTACTCAGCAGAGAAAAACAATGATATCGTGAGGTTTGCAGGCAAATGGATGGATGTAAAAAAATCCTCCTGAGTGAGGTAACCCAGACTCAGAAAGACAAACATGGCATGTACTCACTCATAGGAGGATGCTAGATGTAAAACAAAGATGACTAGACTCTCACAACTCCAGGGAGGCTACCTAGAAAACAGGACCCTAAGAAAGACACAGGGATCACTCAATGACAGAGAAATGGATGAGATCTACATGAGCAACCTGGATGTGAGTGGGGGTAATGAAGGGCAAGGGTCGAGGGAAAGAGAGCTTAGGGCAGCGGGAGATCCCACCTGGATCAAAAACAGAGAGGGAGAACAAGGAATAAGAGACTATGATAAATGAAGACCACATGGGAATAGGAAGAAGCAGGGTGCTAGAGAGGTCCCCAGAAATCCACAAAGATACCTCCACAATAGACTACTGGCAACGGTCGAGAGAAAGCCTGACCTGACCTACTCTGGTGATAGGATGGCCAAACACCTTAATTGTCATGGTAGAGCTCTCATCTAATGACTGAGGGAAGCAGATGCAAAGATCCAAGGCCAGGCCCCAAGTGGAAAAGAACCCAAACACTTTGAATGTGTTTATATGGTGTATTACATTGACGGACTTTCATCTGTTGAACCTCTATAGTTCTAAAATGCCGTATCTTTGAAATGAAAGTCAAAAGATATGTTGCTTTGGGGAAGAGGTTATGCCTTTGTTCCCACAGAAACAAAAGGCTGTGGATTTTTTTCAAGGTTGAAGATGATTGGGTTTGATTGAGGAAAACACCCTGAAAATCCTGGCTATAGGCATTAAAAAAAATAAACCTAGAAAAACTACTAAACATGTGATATATATTTTACCTGCTCAAACATCAAACAAAAAAAAATCATCTTTTGCTAACATGTGTACAACACACAGTCTATACTTGTATTAAAGTAGATTTGTATGTTAACTTTAAAAATTATTTAATTTTAGAGCGAGGGAATGAGACTCCAATAAAAAAAGAATGGCCCAGGAGATACAGTATCTCAGAATGCCTCTTTTGCACCCTCCTCAGAGTTCTGTATCCAGAACAACTTCAAGGTTGTTGGTTGAGATTGTCCAGCCACACAGACTAATCAAGACAAGTCTTAATCATTATCATGATTTTCTCAAGTCCTCTAAAGATGCCAGCTCTCCCAGACAACAGGAAGAAGTCTAGAGAAAATACTGTCCACATCCTCCAAAGATGGGTTATGTATATTTGTCATCATTTTGGGGGGGTGGAGCTATAAATTGTTATTGGTAATATTCAGGAAAGGGACTAAAGAGTTAAATACAAAGATCTCTTTCTAAAGAAAAAAAAGGCAGATATTAAATAGATATGACAGGAAAAAGGGATAGATTATTGAATCTAATGTAATCCAAAAAATAATGATTGTCAAAATTCTTGACAGTATGGGTTTTGGATTATTGATACAAATTTAAAGTTGTTTTGTTATACTGTATATATGTTTCTACTTTGGTTTTGGGTATTTTGCTTATACTGTTCTTTTAAAAATATAATATATAATTAAGAAACATAAGTTAGTAGTTAGTCATCTATAATAATTGAACTTGCAGTTATATTAGGTACATTTTCAAAGTTAAACAGATATATTTAGCTATATATGTGATATTCAAACACTTAAAAGACCTACAGAATATGGCATTAAAATGTTTTAATAACATAAGTCTTTTCTTGAGAGTGAGACACATCTGCTCCTGGGAGCACCTACTTTCTTCAAAGAAGATGATGGGTATTGAACACTCCATATGGGTTTGCTTCCTTCATGGAAAAAGCTAGACCCTGGGCAAAGAAATTGCCTTTTCTCAATTGCTGACAGTGTACTGTCCAAACTGGAATAGTAGGAGGCAAAAGAAAGTGACTACCAAACTTTGCCAAGAGGAAGTAGGACAGTCCTTCAAAATTCCCTGATTCTCAGAGATGTCTGCCAGATATACTAGGTCTGTACACCAAAGATGGATGCCCCAATGTTACACTGGAAGTTTGGATAAATGTCCAGGCATCCAGATGTCCCTGTTGTTAAGCAGTATTATAACCTTCTGGAGTCTGTGATGGAGTTAAAGACTAAACAATTAGACTTTAAGTTTTCCTTAGTTAGGATAAAAGCAAATTAGCATAAAACTTTAGACTCACAAGATAAGAGAGATAATAGAGTACTTTCTCTAAATTTGCCAAATACAAATGGACTAGATTTTATTGTAACTCTAATTCTTATTTGCAGTTTTGTGGGATCTAATCTTACTATGTTAAAATTAAAACCTTCCTTTTTATTTAGACAAAAAGAGGGAGATGGTGTTGAACAATTTCTTGTACACTGTGAGTATGGATTACTATCACTGGTTAATAAAGAGCTGATTGACCCTTAGCTGATCAGGAAAAGGTAAGGCAGGACTTGCAGAAAAAAAGAGAACACCCTGAAGAAGGACACCAGGTATTGGTGTCATGAGCCATACACTGAAAGAAGCAAGATAAACGTGCCATGCTGAAAAAGGTATCACAACATGGTAGAGAATAGATAAGAACTATAGGTTAATTTAAGATATAAATACTAGTTAGTAACAAGCCTAAGCTACCAACTGAGCATTTATAATTAATAATAAGTTTCTGTGTGGTTATTTGGGAGCCAACCTAATGGGACAGAGCTGGCCAGCAGTCACTTTGAAAAACTCCACAACAAAAATGCTTGTGGTCTTGAGCCTATAAGGTTCTAACTGCTTTATTATGTAGCAGTAACTGTACATTAGTGGCACCTTCCATACACAGAAGCTTTTTGAGCAAAGAATGTCAACATTTGTAATTTCACCTATACTGTCATTAACCATTACATAGCATATAGGGTATTCAACAAAAGTACTGGAAAGATATACCTGAAAAAAATAGAGGGTAGAATTTGTCTTCCAAAAAATATAACAGGAGATATGAACATCATATCTGAGTCAGGAGAATTCTGAGGCAAAACACTGCATGAATATCTACACGTTTTATATACTCTCAAATAGTTTTCTTTCCAATGATGACTTTCAATAGCTGCCTAAATTGAAACACCTTATTAGAACAAGCATGAGACCTTAAAAACCTCTTCTGGGTTTAGGATCTGAATTATAAATCCTGCAAGCTTACCATATTTTAGCATGCATAATTTCCATGCATTCTATGTTTTGAGATATACACACAGTGGCTAACGCTATCCTAACTCTCTGGTGCACCTCCTTCACCATTCTTAACCTGACAAAATCCTCCTCCCATTTTAAATCCTGTTTCTGTTTTTTCCTATCACGACAGACATTCCCTAAAGCAGCAGTGTAATCTATAATTTCATATAGCTCTTGGACCTGTGTAGAGTCTCTTGCTTCACAGTGATCTTATAGTAAGCTTTTGTAACTTTTTTACTATTCTCTTTCTATATGATGCATTCCTTGAGGGTAGACACCATGCTTCATTGTGTTCCCTATCCTTAGCAAGTGGATACCCACTGCAAACCTTTGTAAAGTGAACAAATAATGGCTACAGGTTATTTGCAAGGGGGCGGTGATTCCAATTTTCACATTGTCTTTGGTGAGTCTGTAAGTTTGTTTATATTGAACATTAAATGATGTTACAAAGCAGTCCTAGAAGATCTTTAATGATCATACTCCCCTAACTCTGGAAAGATGCAGATTACTGATATTTCTCACTCTTTCCTCCAACCCTGTAAGATGGACATAACAACAGTTCATTTTCAGGTTCCTGCAAACAGTAAGGCCTGCCAGAAATGAGAAACTGCTTATAGATCATAAGGAAGATCAATTCATAAACATCATTAACAGCAAAGATCAGACCTTTATAGTCATTACACTGTAACTCAGTAAGTAAAAACAGCGTACAAGCCAGAGTCCAATTTGTGGTCACTGATCAGGTTATAGGCCAAGCTGTTTTAATGGACAGAGTCCATGTCTGCTTAAATTCTGACTCTAACCCGATGGCGCCACACAATGAAAAGGCTTAATAAATGCTTAATGATGATGAGATACCCTCTGTGGCATTTGAAGCTATTCGACTTTAAAATAAAAATGCAAAATAGTTCTAGAATCTAACATTAAAACATGTTCGGTAAAACCATCTTTACTTTAATAAATAAGAGCCAAGAGGAAGAAATAATTTTTTCAATATCTTTAAATGTCTACGCCTTGCTTTCTAATGCCATATTAAATGCACTGAAAACACTTTGTTGTGTAGGAAAACCTGGAAGGCTGTAACAAATGATGGACAAGTCCTCATTCTTAGGCATTGCCTATAGCTAGAGACTTGCATAGTTTTATTGTTATGGTGGTATTGATTGTTAAGTCAACAGAAAGCTATCACAAGGGATTGCAAATCTCTATACCAATACTCTGTTCTGTAACATTAAAATGTCATTACTGAATCACCAACTTTTTCCCCTGCTGTAATATTATTCTCTGTTGATTGCCTGCCTGAGCTGAAATTTGAAACTGTCACCCTCAGACTTGCAAAAGTGATTCAACTTCACTTATAAGGAAAGTAAAATTAAATATTCATTCACGGGCTGCATTTCAAGTTCAAACTGTCTGAAACTCCTTAAGGCAAAATGTATTTAAGTTGAAACACATTTTTTTCTCCATTTTTATGCACCAAAAATTCAGAGTGAGTATCTTGGTTGGAAAAAAATCACAAAATAATATTTTATTTTGAACATTACATTGGGTGGGGTATTGGCTTTCATGTATTATGTCTCTCCTTAACCATTTCTGGCTGACTCCATTTCTCTCTAATGTCAAGAAACATGTTTACATATGTATGCAATGGATATTTATTGTTTCATTGCTCTGTGTACACATCATGTTATAGCATTAATTAACTTGCAAAAGCACACAAATTCTCAATAAAATTACGATTGTGCTTATGTCTGTTGAGGTGGTAGAAATTGCCCTGTTGACAATGTGAAGGTTAAATGAGATAAATCTTCCCCTGCACTGCACATGCATGTGCTTGTGTACTAGTTATTGAACCCCTCTGCTTTTGCCTTTTCCTAAGATTATTCTAAGGATGAAAACAAGTATTGTATATAAAATTTTACCTGGAATAAGTATTGTTTCAACTTGGTGCTTCCTATTATTTGTACTTCATAAAAATAATTTGACTTAAAGATTATGATATGCTAGAAATTGGAAGCAGGCTTGTAGTTCCAAGGGCTATGTCATGGAGAGATGGTGAAATATTTTGTGTGTGTGCATGTATTTTATTTAACACCTTTTTTCCTTTATTTTACATACTGACCATCCACTCCTCCTGTTCCCTCCCCCCACCTCCCATTTAACTCCCTCCATCCACTCCTCAGTCTCCATTCAGAAAGGGGCATGGCTTCCACAGGCTTGAACAAAGCATGGCACATCAAGCTCAGGCAGGAATGAGTTCCTCCCCACCCCCCATGCATCAATGCTGAGCTTCATAATGAACATGAAATTCTTGTTCTAGATTCCAGAGGGTTAGAAGGAGGTGATGGCTGTACCACATTGGTAAAGGATTGTATGTCACTAAATTCTGCATTTCTAAACTATTAATTTTATATTATATCGGGATCACTTCAAGATATGTGACTTTGAACATGGGAAATGGCTCGATGGAGAAAATCATTGGCTGCCAAGTCTGATGACAAGAGTTCAAGTACTAGGACCCACATGGTAGAAGGAGAGAACTGACTTCCACAAGTTGACCTCTGACATGCACACACACACACACACAAACACACACTCATGTGCACATAATAAAAATACATAATCTAATGGAACTATTAATGTATGATAGTCATGTAACAGGTATCAATCTCTTCTTTCTGTGCTGCTGAGTACCTGTCATGAGATTTAAAAAAAAATGGCCAAGCACTTGGAAGTAGTGGAAGAGCAAAGCACACAGATTCTTATAATCAACTTTTCTCAACCACTGTGACTGTCTTTAGTTGAGGCTTTTTGGTATCCCAGGGAGCTTCACAAAAATGCCTAAAACAAATAAATTGACTCCAAACCATCCATCATGTTAGGCTAATGGGCATCACTGTATTCATTACTGCTCTCTTAAGCAGTATGGTAAGACAGTAACAGATGTATCAACATTCAATTTACTTTATAAAAATATATTTCTCTTTGCAATAGAGAATCTGGAAGCTACTTTTCCCCTGAGAAACTAGTGAGGGAGTTAAGAGAATACCTCTGCTATCAAGATTGAGACAGTGTCTCGTCGCCTTAATTGGTAGCCTTAAACCTTCTTTCTCATCTTTCTGTGCAAACTCATAATCATGAGGAAAATGTGTTGGAATGTGATGTGGATTCAATAGGATAGAGAATAGAATGTGTTTTAAATTATGTTTGTTATATAATAAATACTTATAAGTGTACCCAAGTAAATGATATTTATAACATAGTGGGTACAAAATATCTTGTTCTTTGCAGCAAACAATGCTATGATTATTAAATATCTGCCATTCAGCCTTCAGTGTGACTGAAGTTTATGACATTTTCTTACATCTTTTCACTTAGAAGATTTATTTTGGAAAGCCCGAAATTATGAATTAATTATCTGTCTTTTGAGAAATGTGCACACATATTTATTTTACCCCTGCAATAACCTAGAAACCATCTCTGAAATGTAAACATTAAAGTAGATAGCACTCCTACCTACCATCAGCTCTCTTACAGGAGTGCTAGTTAGCAAAAACAGATGACCCAATTAAAGAAAATATTTGCAAATATTGGAATAACTGAATAGCAGTGAGTTCCAATGACACCATTGGCCTACTTCCTTCTGTCTACATCCTGCCATCCTTTCAACGGCTTATGGTAATCCCTAAAAAGCCACTCACCTTTTGTTTCTTCAATAAATCCTCCACACTATTGCAATTATATCCAACCATCATCTTCACTGTCTAATTCTTCCCAGGGAAATCTCTTCTTTGGCTAAACACGGATTACTTTGAAATCATCTCTAAGATTTCATTTCACATGAAGATTTAGACAAGAAACTGGAATATACTAGTTAAGAATCATTTTTATAAGTACAGAACATGAGTAGATTGTGGATTAAAATTCAATTTTATAACTGTGCATTTATGTTAGCAAGGAACAGTCAAATGCATTTCCAAACATGTGGAGACATTTTGTCTGAATTTAAACATTCAAATTTTTTGATGTCCCTTCTATTCTTCATGAGAATAGTTTACCACACAGTTATTGAAAAGTGCCCTCAAGGCATCTGTGGAGCTTGTAATGTGTGCAGCCAGAACTCAGTGCTAAATCATGAGCTACAAATAAGTGCTATCATTATTGTATTTGAAGAATTTATTCAACCATGCTTAATTTGTTGAAAGTTTAGCATTTTAGAGCATCTCATTTTAAAAAAAGCAACTACCTATAACATAAGGAAGTGGTAATTTTTAATTTGACAACTGAGTTGACCTAAATTGCGTATTTTGACCTGAAATATATTTTTATAATATTTTCTATGTATTGAGTATTTTCTATGTATTTGATTTCTTAAAGTGATAAAATAGGCAAGGCTGGACCTCTTAGATGACCCTAACTTTTTTTTTGACATGCTCCATTCCTAAAGTTAAGTCACTGTGAACAGCTGGGTAAAATCGAAAATCATGGCATTTTTTGTGGCAATGTTTCCTTTGCTCATTTCGAACACTGCCCAATTCAAAAGGGCAGTAGAGGGGAGGGGATGGGGGATGAGAACAGGATGGTTGAGCTGGGGGAGGGAAGAGTGAGAGAGCAATGAAAGAGATATCTTGATAGAGAGAGACATTACAGGTTTAGGGAGAAACCTGGTGCTAGAGAAATTCCCAAGAATCCACAAGGATGACCCCAGATTAGACTACTAGCAATAGTGGAGAGGGTACCTGAACTGGCCTACCCTGGTAATCAGATTGCTGAATACCCTAACTGTCATCATAGAGCCTTCATCCAGTAACTTATGGAAGCAGATGAAGAGATCCATAGCCAAGCACCAGGTTGAGCTCCAGGAGTTCAGTTGAAGAGAGGGAAGAGGGATTCTATGAGTAAGGGTGTCAAGATCATGATGGGGAAATCTAGAGACAACTAAACCAAGCTCATAGGAACTCAGGAACTTTAGACCAACAGCTGTGGAACCTGCATGGGATTAGACTAGGCCCTTTGCATATCAGAGATAGTTGTATAGCTGGTTCTGTTTGAGGGGCCCCTGGCAGTGTGATCAGGATCTAACCCTGGTTCATGAGCTGGCTTTCTGATCCCATTAACTATGGTCTGACACCTTGTTCACCCTGATGTAGAGGGGAGGGCCTTGGTCCTGCCTCAACTGAGTGTACCAGGCTTAGCTGTCTCCCTCCCCTCCCCCCCAGGGAGAACTTACCCTTTTTTTTGGAGGAGGGGATTAGGGATGGGTCAGCAAGAGGGAAATAGGAGAGGGGAGATCGGGAGGAGGGATGAGAGGGGGATCTGTGGTTGGTATATAAAATGGATAAAAAAAAATTAAAAAAAAAAGAAAACTGCCCTGTTCATAAATACCCAGGATAAATGGGATCATGAAGCTGGAAAGTATGGCAAAGTTTGATTTTCTCCACCACTTCAGCATTAATAGCCAGAAATAATCTAGTATTGCTTTCCTCATGTTAAAATTTTAAAGTACTTATGAAGCACAAAATAATATATTCCTTTGTACAGAAATAGGAATTTTTGCATCCGACTTTCATTATAGCTCTTGTTATTCTTCCCCCCTTTTTTCTGTAACATCATATTAATTTCATTAAAGCTAAATTCTTATACACTAAATTTTCATTTCTGGACTTACCAGACTGCCTGCCATAAGGCATGTTAATTAACTTCCTTGAGTATTAATCGCTTCATTTTTGAAATGTTGAAAAGATCACACATGTTCTCTAATGGTGATGTGAGAATTCGTTTGTGAGGTAATTAACATGAAGAATTTACAGTGTTTAACATGTCATAAGTTCTCAGATGATGATGATGATGATGGTGATGGTGATGATATGGTAGTGGTTCTAGTAAGTCATCAGATCATCATAACTATGAGCTTTTCTGAAAGAAAATGCATTGGTGTGGTTTTTGTGACGATAATAGATTTTAACTTTGAATAATCGTCATATGTGTTTGCTTTAACTTAATATATACTTCTTTAAGTAAAGTGTGTTGCTAATTTTATATTCTTGTTTTGTTGTTGAAGGTCTTAGAGCATATATAATATTTAGACATTGATTCCCTTCTGCCTTCTTTCATAATGAACCATTACAGACTCATGCAAAACAAGTAATTAATCCAACCATACAAAAAGGTGTATGGATATGTTAAAATAGAATATATACAGTAAGAATTCACAGTTACAGAGATATATTAATTAATAATGCATATGAATTATTAATTATAAATTTATAATCTGCTATATGATTTTAATGCATTTTATATAATTTTTCTCTTAATTGAGCAGTTAGAAGGAATGAAACACTAAAAATAAATGAACTAGTATTCTGACAGATACAGGGAAGTATTTTAAAGCAAGGCAGTGAAGAACTCATGATCAGGAGATTACTATCAAAGGCTGTCCCCACAAACATTGTATGCTGTTTTAATTGACTTTTAAGACTGTTAGAGACTTACACCTATATAGTCATTAGACATTAGAACAAAAGAAAAAGTTTAGATACTTTAACAGTAATAGAGATGTATTATCATGTAGATTCTAAGCAAGACAGACTGTTTTCTATTATAAAGAGATAGATGCTCCTGTATGAACAATGGTGTCTTAATTACTGTTCTAGTGTTGAAAGAGACACTATGACCAGTACATTTCTTATAAAAGGAAGCATTTAACTTGTGCCTTGCTTACAGTTTCAGAGGTTTAGTTCATTCTCATCTTAGTGGGAAACATGGCAGCAGGGAGGCATGAGGCTGGAAAGAAGCTGAGAGCTGCATCTTGATCCACAGGCAGAGAGAGAAAGAGAAAACTTGGAACTGGTCTGGCCCTTTGAAACCTCATAGCCCACCCAGTGCAGTGCCATATTTCCTCCAAGAAGGCCACACCTACCCCAGTAAGGCCTTACCCCCTAGTCTTTCCAATCGATCTTAAATAGTGCCACTCTCTGGTGATTAAGGATTCAAATAATATGAACCTGTGGGGACATTCTTATTCCAACCACGAAAATGCAAAATAAATCCCTTTTTTTTTAAATCCTACTATTAAATACTTCAGTAGCAAATGAAAGCCCTTACAGAAATTATGTCATATGATAATCTTCTCTAAAATTGATCATCTACTTTAAAGCATGTAAACAGCCTCCTGTTATATGGTGTCAAAGCTATTTTAATGTTTTTCTTTATTTTTCTTTCAAACAACCTGCTCCTAACTATTGTCAGGTTTTACATAATTTCCTCTGCCGGCAGTGTTTTATGCCCTTGTTCTCTACGGAAGACAAAAGTAGACGAAAACTACAGGCCCATCAATCAAAAACAACACAGTCAGCACCAAGTCCAATAATGAAAACCATGATTTCATAAATCATCTTCTACAGGTTAGGGTCATCTTTAAAGGGGGAAAAAATCTTATCAGGTGCAGCTGAATATTCTCATGGTCTTTCATTCCTCAGTCTTTAATGAAAACAATATAACAGCTGTCAGAATATAAATGTGTAACCTTTCTTAGCTTCAAAAAAATGCCCAGATTGTGCCCTGACGATGCCCTTGAAATACAATGAAGTCAGGATATTTTTTCTCACAAAGGTACACCCATGCCTCTCTTTTAACAGTTAGGCAATGAAATAACTCTTTTTCTCTTTTACTCTCTTTCGGATACGCATGTTTAATTCAGTCTAGTAGAGATTAAATTTAAAACTCAGATTCAGAAAGCTAGCACTAAATGCAAACAGAGCTTTGATGTGGCGTTTTTTGTTTTAGCTGAATCAACAGCTCTTCTGCTCTGTGACCCTGAATGCTACTACACATATTAGGAAGTAAAATGGGTGGTCTCAGAGCAAATGGAGTTCTATCTCTTTAAAAATACTGGCTTTACATTTGCAAAGCTGAATAAATTAGTCTGAGTAGAATAAAGTTTGATTAAAGTGTGCACTGTAGTTCATGCTCAACTTTCCCAAACAGAATGCACTAAGACTTTGCCCTTGGGCATATCTAAGAACTTGATATAATTCAATAAAATCTGTTATTTCTTAATTTAAATTAGCTATGTATTTTGGAACAGTGTCCTTCTTCCAAATGCTAAGTTTTTTCCCAAGACTTAGTTTGTATAATACAAAATTAATTTAGGTATGGGAATGAGACATTGTGTGATGCTGTGATTAAGAATGGTGTTGTTCCTGAAGAATAAGTCAAAGAACTGAATGAACATTGATGAATAAAAAGATGGAATGAATTTAGATAGGAAGATGACATGCAAAATGGATTTCTGAGTGTACATTGCAGGTACTTTAGGCAACACTTCATTTATTAAAATAATTGAATTATTACTTATAATCTTAAAATCCAATGCCAAAGGAATCTCTCCTTTGGTTTTGCATCTGTGGCAGACATAAGATGCCTTTGGCTTGGTGAAGCTTACATTATCTTATTTAGTACAAATTCTACATATTTCTATTCAGAAGAGGTTGCTGTTTACAAGCATTTTGAATTCTTAACAATTTTCTGCCTGCTGCATAATGTAAAAGCAATGAATGGCTATACAACATCATTCCACATTCAACTATATGTGATTATCTGGTCCACTAGTCTACTGTGGTGCATTTCTGAAATGAATTGAAGATAAACCCATAATAGTCTAGTTCACACAGGCCCATTTGTCTCAGTTTAAATTCAGGGTCCAAATATCTACTTATTTCCATTCTCCTTTGTGCGTGGTGTTTTCATCATCGTAAAACCATATTAGTTCCTTGATTACACCTGGAATTCTGCAAATGCTGTGAGAGCAATACCAATCTCATGCCTGGCTCTTCATTTGAAAATAATAGCACAGTTGCTGAATTCCAAAAGGAACTGTTGAGGGTTTTCTCTATGTCCTATGTTCTGTCTTGTTTGGGTGAATAAAGCCATATCTGTATGTAACTTAGCTATTCATATGAACCTTCTTTAGTATAGACAAATGTAAATATGATATTTGAATAAGATTGTAAGACAAATTGCTAAAGGGTCTTATTAATAAAAACTTGGAGCCAGATATTGGGGTGAAAGCCGAGAGTTCAGGGAATAGGGCAAGCCACAGCCACCCTCTTCTCACCAATTCCTTAGCTTCCAAAGAGACCTATTTCTTGTATATCCATGCCTATATGTCTTTCTGTCCCTGCCATGTCACTTTCTCTCTGCCCAGTTATATCACTTCCTCTTTCTGCCCAGCTCTGTCACTTCCTGTCTGTCTGTACACACCTCCAGACTAGTGTTAGAAATAAAGGAGTGTGCCACCATGTTTTGCTCTGTTCCCAGTGTGGCTTTGAACTCACAGAGATCCGGATGGATCTCTGCCTATGGAATGCTAGGATTAAAGGCGTGTGCTACCATTGCCTGATATCTATGTTTAATATAGGGCTTGCTTTTTCCTCTGATCTTCCGAAAAGCTTTATTAGAGTGCACAATATATTGGGGGGACACAATATGTCACCGCATAAGATGTCAAATTTTATTTAACATTTGAGCATATTTCATCTTAATATTATATTTCAATCTGTTAGAGATTATATGTTTAATTAATGTACTTCAGTAAATACACCTAAGTAAACTCCTTGCCAATTTAATGAATATTATGATAATCTAATTTTAAAATAAATTCTCTAAATGGATAAAAAGATGATATTATGTAAGTAAATTTAAAAATAAAAACAATATAATATTGTTTTGGCATATGTGTGATATGTGAAATATGGTATGTGAAATATCATAAAGTTATATATATTTGGAATCCCTTCCTGGAACAGGAAGAGGGAGCAGAAAATATGCTCTGTGTAATTACTTAATTTTTTTCATATAAGCTAAGAAACCAGAAGCAAATAGTGCAAATATAAAGATTTGCTGAGTCCAGATAAGCAATGCATAGATATATCATTTTTTGAACAAACAGAGTATTTCATAATAAAATGAGGAACAAAAAAATGTAATGTAGTAAAATATAAAGAAGTAAATGTTTAGGAAGAATATATTGTGTAAAAGCATTCTACATCCATATATAGAGATATTAACTTATTTTATTATTTACATTATTCATAATAAAATTAATTTAGAAATATTTTTCTAATGAAAATCATCTAGAAGGAAGTTGAAGGGTTTTTTTTTGTTGTGTTTTTTTAATTATTTTTGGTTTTTCAAGACAGGGTTTCTTTGTATAGCTTTGGTGCCTGTACTGGATCTCGCTCTGTAGACCAGGATGGCCTTGAACTCACAGAGATCTGCCTGGCTCTGCCTCTCAAGTGCTGGGATTAAAGGCGTGTGCCACTGCCGCCTGGTGGAACTTGAAGTTTGTCTGATGAAATTTCATCGGGGTAAAAGAGACTATTGATATCATATTACCTAGGAATATATATTTCGTAGCACATAGGAAGAAATTCATATAGGGTAAAACTGAAGAGTGCACTGTGTCCTCTTTGTTTAAACATTAAAAATCAATCCTATTCTCAAACCCTGAGCAGCTTTCAATGAACGAGTTCAAAGGAAGGTGGACTTACTACATTTTTACATTTTATCTGCTCCTTGGCACTTTGCTAAAAGTTATTCATTCTGACCACTCTATATATGAGTCACTTATTTTACCAATTATAGACAGGATCAAATTTATCTTTCCACCAAATTTTTCAATACTGCTATCTTAAGAAAACCTATTGTACTAAAATCATAACACATTTGAGTTAGGTGTCATTTGATTTTCAGAGCCTGAGGAGCCAGCCTGGACCAGATCTAGCCACTACATTTTATTTATCATTATTTGTATCTGCTTTTGTAGTCACCACAGAAATATATGTCCAGAAAGATCCAGAAAATGAACCATACACATGTCTAAATATAGAATTGTCAACCTATTTATATTGATGATTATGGCATAAATTATAACAATTGGATATTTCTATGAGCCTTTAACTTAGAAATGCCCATTTTGAAGCTAAATAAGTGTTGAAGAGTAATACTAATTTTTAAAATTGTATTTTGAGTTCAACATCAAAGTCCTTCTCACTGCTCAAGGGATGTGTTTGACACTTGATACTCAGATTTGAAATCACTGCAAATCAGGAAATCTCATGATGATATTAAACACTCCTCTCAGAATGGATTTAGAAGTCGCTTATTCTTCTCAATGTATTGCAAATGACTGAGTTTAAATGGAATTTATATAATATATAAAACCATTTTTTCACTTTTTTCCGGTTTTTGTATTTGAAGACATGGATTCACAATATGTCACATCTGGCAAGAACTTAGTATATAGCTCAGGCTTTCTTAAAACTTTTGATTCTTCAATGTAATAGTGTTGGGATTACTAGTATGTGACACTCTTCCCACAGCAATGCACATTTTTATGTGCAGACATAAGCAAATATTAATAACTACAATATAAAAGATTCATATGTCATGTCAGGCTTATACGCTCAACTAATCGTCAACATTGTCTCCTCAGCCTTTACTCTGTGAAGAAACACCTGTGGTCTTTATGGCATATGCGTTTAGGGAAATGATGATTTTGAGATACATGTGTGAGTAGTTATGATAAATTTCTCGATGTATTAGACACCCAATTCTTTGCGCTTTTGTACAGCTGTTGGTTAAAAGGACAAGGATAAAAATGTTCTATTGGTGGCCAAATATTTTATAAGATATTTATAACTTTTACGACAAAAAAAGATCAAAATATTAACCTGTTTATTATAAACAGAGCACACAGATTTATGGAATACTGTGATCCTAAGAATGGTACAAAGACAATTAAGGAAATACAGTTGCTAAGTAAAACAGAATCAATAATGGAATCCTGCTCTATTATCCAGATATAAACTACTCTCAGAGTTCAGGAGAAAAGATCAATTTAGGGTTATAAGCTATGTCTGATATTGGTCCCAGGCACAGGGCATGTATCATGTACATGGTAATGCTGCAGATATATACAAATTCTTTAATACACATTGCTTACCTCTGTTCTTAGTACTTCAGTGTACTACCAAAAAAACTAAAAGGTACAAAACTACACAGAGAAACCCTGTCTCAAAAAACCAAAAAAAAAAAAAAGTAAAAAATATGCCTATGTATTTTCCTATCCATGTGCAAGGATTAAACCAGTTAATGGCTATACCATCCTGCAATGTGTAAAGCCCTAAGACTACCTACACTGTAATGTCCAGGATTACAAACAAGCAATATTTTGAGCTATATATACAAAGGCAAAGTTACCAATAATTTGCTGTTCTAAATGACCTGTGAGAATGGGTAAAGCTTTGGGAAAATCAAACTGACCATCAAGAGAGAAGGATCCAGAAGATGGCTACTGATAATTGCAGCTCACAACCTAATTAGAAGAGTGTCCTTGGGTGAACCACTTAGAGCTCTGATTCTCAATTTCCATACTTGAAAAATGAATGAGTCAATCCAGAGAATACCTCAGGCCTTTTAGAACCTACATTTTTATAAGTCTGAGTCCTCCTAATATGTGAATATCATATATCCTGACTTTTCCAAGGCACCAGAAGAGAGAGAGAGAGCACAATCCAGTTCACTTCTTTGTTATAAACGCAATATGACTAAGGAGGCTTACAATCCACATTTATATGACCTAATGATATTGCCAATCATATAATCTTCTTTAAGTATTGTTTTCTGGTTGTACATACTGAAGCAGTTTTAGGTTATTGAGATTTACTATGCTAAGGCACGATAATGGGATCTATCAACTCCGAGCACTTCTCGCTAATTGTACCACTGATATGGCAGTTGTATCAGAACGATCTACATTTCTAAATTTCACTTCTATGGGATTATATTAAATAAAACTTTCTTTTAAAATTGTATTTATTTTTCTTTTATTTGTATGAGTATTTTGCCTGCATATATGTCTGTATATCACAAGTTTGCCTGATACCCATCGAGGCTAAAAGATGGCATTAGATATGCTGGAACTGGTGTTACAGGTGGTTGTGAGCCACCATGTCAGTGATGGGAATTAAATATTGGTTCTCTGAAAGAGCAGCCAGTGCTCTTAAACACTCAGCCACTTCTCCAACCCTCAATGAAACATCTTGGAAGGATATGCATTTTCTATTCTTCAATACGTTGATGCCAAAATAGCCGTGAAAGCAGGTTTAGGACAAAAAAGAAAAAGGAAAGACAAGACAAAGCAGGACAGCTATGTGCACAGCTGAAAGGTCATGAACACATTGTGTGCTTCAAGGATCTTAGTATTTGCTATCTCAATGTGTTCTTTTGTACGCTAGATAATATTGTTTAATTTTAGCATCTTTTACTTTAACTTCCTACACCAATATCAACCCTATGGTAAAAATGTCATTGGCAGTAGACTTGCATAAGCTAGCTTTCACTGCTCATACAGTCACCTTTTCACACTGACATTCACTGTGGACCTTGTAATTCTCCTGAGTACCGTAGGACCTTTCTTGGGTTAACAGACTCAATCACTGGTCTCAACTTGAATAAAATGGATGTTTTCATAGTAACATTTGGGAAACATGAATGTGTAGGAATTCCAGACACTGTGCCTTACTGCATTTTTTTCTACAGTGGTTGACACGTAAGTGTGTATGCTCAAGGCCACCTGACAACCTGTGATGCAAAGTGAACTCATTGGAAATAAATACAAGTATTGCAGTGCTGCATAATTTCGGGTACATATTTGTTTAGCTGATCTTTCCCAACAGAAAAATCTTCAACCCTTGTGTGTGTGTAGGATGTATTCATAACTCTGAACTTTATTTACTGTCCAGGTTAATAGAGTCTACAGCAAAAGCACTGTGAACCATAAGGGAACACTTCCTTCACAGTAATCGAACTATGATGGCTTGTACTTTGGTGCCCTATGTCTTAATTCATTACCAGTTTTAACAGGGCATGTTTCCATGACACCAGGAAACCCTGTCTTCCAGGGCAGAAGAGAATGAAACGTTTTATGATTGATGACACTATCTAAATACTGGCACAAGCTGGCGAGCTCTTGCAAAGGAGGCGTGTTTGACTGCTTTCTGCCCAACACAACAGCTCATTAAGCAATATTTCCCCATTAATGTTTAGTATTAAACAGTGAATGAAGGACTAAATATCATACGGAAAAACAAATTGAAAACAGCACAGTAGGGTTTAGGGTAAGCAGCCAACAGCCTCCCCTTCATTTGGAAGACAGCTTGCATACCTATTCCAAAGATTAATGAGCAATCAGTTCGAAATTAAACCAAGACCTGCATTTAAGTCTTTTTTCCCTCTGTTGAAAGCACTGCTCTGAGTTACACTAACTGAGATAAAATACAGTATTAGCCTTTCCATGTGTTGTGTAATGTGGTTAGAAACATGAAAGATTGTTTCTGAAACATTTCCTTCACATTTTTTCATCATTTATTTTCTTGCACAATTTGAAAGGAAATGGGCCATGATGAGGTCGGCAGTTTCTGCCACATGATGCAGAATCGTGGTCTCTGTCAGTCACTCAAAAAACAGTCACCTCTTTGAAGAAGGAATAAGAAAACTACTTTTATGAACATCACAGATTCTATCAGAGATGGCTAAAGCAGAATTTCAATTTTATAAAAACTGTCAAAAGAAGCACCTTTCTGTGAGGGCATGGATACTGTTATAGTAAGTGAAAATGTGGTCGAGATCATTGTTGTGCTGAGTCTTCAGGACACTGACAACACCACAGAACTGTACCACATTGAGAAACATTTTATGTTTAGGCAGACATGGTTTTACACTCCACATGATCAAATCTTCACAATGTGAAGTTGTCCCTAGAGGAAGTTAGCTGTTGGAACTGGCTTAAGAAAAATAAGACAGAAGACATCACCTGTTCCATCCATGAAATTATAATCCTATGAGGCAATCCATGTGTTACTCAGCAACATTTTCTCATCCCACTATGGACTTATGGGTGTTAGAGTGTAGATAAATTTAAATATCTATCTGTGTAACAGATTTTAAAAAAGTTGATACAGTAAAGTGTAATTAACAAAAGAAGCACATTATTGAGGTATCTTTAGTGTGCAAATTTAATCTTACTGTATTTGTGCAAAGGCCTCAATATACAGATACATTTTCTCATGTTATTTTGGGCAAGAATAGCCACATATTTTCTAGAATTAATTACATACTTTTTATTAAACTTTGAGGGGAAAACATATCATTATAAATTTTTGTTTATCAAAGAGGAAAGCTATTCCAATTGTTTAAGAAAAAATTACATAATCTAAATATATTTCTAAAAGATTGAGTAGTGTTCCAATAAGACTCCCCCATCCCCTGCATGTAAATTTCCTGGACTTATGAAGTAATCTCATTGGGCTGGGAAGTCCTTGCATATATAATTAAATTAGGGATGTGGAGATGAAGTCCTTGTGCTTTATATGAGTAAATGCAAATCTAGTGACAAATTTATTTCTAAAAGATGCATACCATAGGCATGTAAAGGGCACAAAGGCCTTGCACACACAGATAAGAACTGGAGATACCAGGAAAGTTAAACACACTGCTTACTTCTTCAAGGGTATAGCTGCTCTCACTGGAATTCTAGGAATGTTGTAATTGTACTACCTGAAGATCCTTTGTGTCAGATGAGACAGGCTATGCCATAACTCCCAGAATTTATGTTTTTTCTGATCCAAGACCTTTTCCCCAAAATCTTGAGTGTTGATTTTAGACCATAAACACCACTCTTATGAGTGATGCCACTTATGCTTTTCAACAGCCTGAGTGACTTCTATATCATCTTAGGACCAAGCCAATGCTAACACCCATGGCCATTATGTTTACCTCAGTCAAGATTCCTAGACCCTAATCTTGGACACTATCACTGAGTCAACACTACTCATTCTTGTGAAAGATCCAGATGTTCTTTGTAAGGAATCTCAATGTAAACATGTCTTAAATTGCTGTGCACTTGGGAATGAGTTAATTGATATCTGAATGCCTTTTCCAAAAATTGTTCTATGCTTAAATACGGGTAAAGTCAAATGATCTAGACCAGACTCTAGAAGTCCTGGTCTATCACCAGTGACAATAAAATTGGGGGGAGTCCAGTTTCCTTCTTGTCTCTTTGTGAGTTGTATTTTCCCTGTCAGCTCTAAAGCCTACAGGGGAATCAGCACATAGGCACACGAAAGGAAGAGGAGAAGAAAACTGCGATCATGGAGGCACGAGTTAGAGTGACTGTTGCAAATCAGAGAGCATGTGCTGTCCCCAGGCATTTCACACAAAAAGATAAAATTTCCCCGGAAAGCCCAGGAGGGATTGAAACACTGCAAGCATCTTGTTCTCAATTTTCAAGGGTTGGATACATAGACATAGAGTTGCAAACTAGAGATCCTGGTACTTCAGAAGATGAGGAGGGGGAGTAAGTGTAAGATCAGCTTTGAAATAGTCAATTATTATTATTATTAATTATTATTATTATTGTATTGCTATTGTTGTTGTTAATTTTATACTCATCACCAAACTCATGGCTATTCTCATTTGATTACTGATATACAGCATAGTGTAGAATGGTCATAGTGCCTGGTCTTGGCATGAGCGCCCTGAAAGAGAAGGCAGTGTGATCATAGAGTCTGTCTTCAAATTGACATTCCATCAAAGTGAAAGTGGACTCTAAGCAATTTGTTGGAAAAAGTTCCCTTATAATTTACCTCATTCTTTCATTCGCTTTTTCTGTACTATCACCTTTTTGTGAAAATGGTACATCATTATTCCCCTTCTCCAGCCTCATCATCAGCATTGTAAGAATTTACAATCATATGGCACTTACATTTTGCTACCATACTGTATAAAACATACTCATTTTGTACTCAGGGTAATCCTGCAAAATAGGCACTATTGTTCTGATTCGATACAGATGAGCAACTGAGAAGCTTGCCCAAAGAGAGGAACATGATATGAGAAAACTGAACTGGTGATAGAGTTGCAGAAAATGACAGTGACTCATTTGGTGTGGCAGCATTCTGGTACCCTTCAAAGAGCATGGTTGTTTCTCTGAACTCAGATGCAGATGATCTTATCATATACATACAAGCTATGTGATACGCTGAGTGATTCATCAGAATAAAGGACACACTGGCTCCTGGATAGGGATGAGGGACAGAGCCAGTGAGGAGGCCCAAAGATTGGTGAGAAAACAATAAGTAGCAGTGCTTCAAGAATATAATACATATCATTTAGAAAATATTTGATACAGTGGGGGAATCTATAGAATCAGTCTCTGAAACTCAGTTTCTTTGTAGGAACATAGATGAACATAATCATACACACAAAAATATATCTTTCATTATTTTAATTATATATTTTATTTATGTACATGTGCATGTTCTTGTCTGTTTTTATGTGCACCATGTGTATGCAGATGCTTGAAGTTGTGATAAGAGGGCATAGGAAATCCTGGAATTGAAGTTTCAGGCGCTTGGAGGTCACTGCGTGGGTGATGGGAAAACAAATTGCAGAGGCAAATACAATGAGCACTCTTACCTGTTGAGCCATCACTCCAGGCCCAATTCACCATGTTTTTATAAGAGAAAATACTTGAAGGATATTTAAGCTTAAAATAATGTACCTAACAGAATGTTTTGAGAGTTTTGAAATTGGATGCATATCCTGATACAAGTCCAGTCTCCATCAACACTGCCTTCTTTGCTGCTCACAGTCATGTGAATAAGGTCAGGATAACTCCATAGAGAGTCATAGTAAGTGATGATTAATGTGTTTTGATATTCAGATCCCAAATGGAAAGTGGAAAGAAACGAGTAAATAAATAGTAGGTATGTACTTTAATGATTTCATAATGTTGGATACTAAGGTGAACCCACAAACTGCTTTATCATGATGTTCCTAAGAATTGTTATTAAATAAAAAGCAAATAACTAAAATTGATAAAAATTTTTGAAAGTATTCCATGTGTGTAGATCTCTAATGTTTAGTGATCACGTAAAATAGTTACTTATTGTTGATAAAAATTCCAGGTGTATTAAACCTTTCAGACTGTTTTTCATTACATTCATTTAATCTGTCTTTACTCTGTCACAGGAGATGACACTTCCTTTTGAAAACAGTGCTTTGGAATATTTGTAGTTAATTCTAGAACAACAACCAAGATCATTGCATTCAAAAAATTTGAGAAACAAAAGCCAAAATATACAAATGAGATTCTCTAACAAGTTAAAACTCTGTACCTATGGAAAAGTCAATAGGAGAAAGACATAAAGTATAGAATGGGAGACATTTTGTAAATATTCATCTGAAAAATTAATATCCAGAATACACAAAGATTTCAAAATTTTCATATGAAAGACTAAATATCTAACTTAAAAATGAGTAAATCATACAAGTAGATGTCACTTTCGAAAGCCGAACTGGAAATGAAGACAAATATGTGAAATTGCTTGATATCATTAGCCCTTGGGAAAATATTGTCTCACTCAAGTTAGAATTACAAACATCAAGAGAGGTTAAATAAATAAAAATTACTAGGATAACGTAGAATAAAAGGAATTCACACAGTATGGTTTAGAATAATACAGATTATGAGGGGTGGTGCGGGGTGTCCCTCTAAATTAACTATCTATGTTTGGGGAAATCTGCAAGGTGAATGCCATCAGAACAAGAAAGAGATTGAATATGTATTTACAATATAAGAAAGAGAAAGAAATATGTATTACTGCATTATTCATAGTGCTTAAGATTTAAAATAAATCGACACGTCTGTGAAGACCATGAATAGATAAAGAAGTTATAATATGCCGGGCGGTGGTGGCGCACGCCTTTAATCCCAGCACTCGGGAGGCAGAGGCAGGCGGATCTCTGTGAGTTCAAGGCCAGTCTGGGCTACCAAGTGAGCTCCAGGAAAGGCGCAAAGCTACACAGAGAAACCCTGTCTCGAAAAACCAAAAAAAAAAAAAAGAAAAAAAAAAAAGAAGTTATAATATATTTGTGTTTGTGTGCATGTGCAATACAAACAGTGGGACATTACTCTCCCTTCAGAAAAATAAAACTCTGTCTTTGAAGCCAAGATGAACCTGGAGGATAGTGTACATCTGATTTCTTACCTGGAAACTTAAAGATATTAAAACAGTAATTACTGGAGTTTTGGAAGGTATTATAAAAAGTGTGTCACTAAAGGGAGCTTTGATTTGATCTGGTGTCCTGTATACCCGTGTAGAAATACCACACAGAAACCCATTAATGGGTAATGCCATTAACACAAGTTTAGGAAAAGCAAAATAAGCCAAAAAATTTAAAAGATATTTGAAAGAATGAACAAGAAAATGTGAGAAATTTCAAGATCTATTTCACTCTTCAGCTAACAGAGAATATTAATAGTGATATTATTTAGATCTGTAAAATCGTGTAGAGAAGTATGAAGTTGCAGAACTATTAAAAAAAAAAGAGCCCAAAGAGAGAAAAAGAAAAGTAAACGTGAAGGGCAAAACACCCCCAGTTAACTGGGTCCTCCTGTGGGAAATGAGAATCCCAAAGTGCTTAGACTGAGTTTCTAACAAATGAAACAGAACCTAATATGTTGTACACTGCTATATTTTAGGTAATAAAATCTAGAGACTTAAACTTTATAAAATAAATATATATATATATGTGGAATTTTAATCCAAAGCATGCAGACACCTCTAATTTCTTGAACATTCTATCTTATCTTTTCCTACTCTTCTAGGTCACTTTCCATCATTAGAATAAATTTCTTTTTTATTTAAAAAAAATTATTCATTTTACATACCAACCACATACCCTCTCTAATTCTTACTCCCGCTCTCCCCCCACCCACCAAACTCCCCCCTCCCCATGCCTCACCTCTCATGCCCTCCTCCAATAGGGTGAATTCTCCCAAGGGAGGCCTTACCCTTTATGAGGAGGGGATGGGGGGTGGGTTGGGGGCAAGTGGGGTGAGTAAGCAGGAGATGAGGAGGGAGTGGGAACATGGATTGGTATGTAAAAGGAAAGAATTTTTTAAATAAAAAAATTATAAAAAAGAAATATCCCTTTTATGGTTCTCCTACTCCACCCCTCCCCCAGCTCAATCATCCCATTCCCTCATGTTCTCATCCCTCATCCCTTCCCTTCTAGTGTCCCCTCCCACCCCCAGTTTACTCATGGAAATCTCCTCTGTTTCTTCTTCCCAAGGTGATCCATATGTCCTTCTTAGGGTCCTCCTGGTTTCCTAGTCAACCTCAAAGACAGACACTACATCAGAATAAAGGGCTGGGAAAAGTCTTTCCAGTCAAATGGACTTAAGAAGCAAGCTGGTGTAAATTTGTAGTAACCAGAACCTGGAAGCAACCTAGATGTCCCTCAACCGAAGAATGGATAAAGAAAATATAGTGCATTTACACAATGGAGTACTATTCAGCAGTAAGAGAATAAAAAAAGAGAAAAAAAAAAAAACAATGACATCATGAAATTTGCAGGCAAATGGATGGAACTAGAAAATATCATCCTGAGTGAGGTAACCCAGACTCAGAAGGACAAACATTGTATGTACTTACTCATAAGTGGATATAGATACAAAGCAAGGGCTAATGAGACAATTTCTATTTGAAATTTGAAGTGTGTGTGTGTGTGTGTGTGTGTGTGTGTGTGTGTGTGTGTGTATGCATGTTTACACTAGCACATGTAATGAGAAAGTTGTCAGGATCCTGGACTAGTGTCACTGTGAATCTGAGCACTTAATCGTAGGTGAAGTCTCCTAGACCATGGTTTTGCTGCTTTGACAGCACTTTCCTTTCTCTTCAACATTGACTAAACTGCCTGCTTTCTTTAAATAATCAGCATCTCTCCTCCTTCCCAAAGGGTGTGGAGATTTTTGCAAAGAGATATCATCAATAAGTTATTCCGGGATTTGTTGTAACTTTAAAGTTCCTTTGAATTATTCTCTAATCAATTCTGGTTTTGTGGGTTCAAAATAACACATTTTCCATATTCTCATGCATCTTATGCTCTCCACCTATCTCTCTCTCTCTCTCTCTCTCTCTCTCTCTCTCTCTCTCTCGTTTTCACCATATCCACTTCTTTAAACCTTGCTGGGAGCCGGGTGGTGGCGCATGCCCTTGATCCCAGCACTCGGGAGGCAGAGGCAGGCAGATGTTTGTGAGTTCGAGGCCAGCCTGTTCTACAGAAAGGCGCAAAGCTACACAGAGAAACCCTGTCTCGAAAAAAAAACAAAAACAAAAACA